>JACVTC010000032.1:1177500-1277500 GCA_016946835.1 Neocallimastix lanati (nom. inval.)
ATATATTTATTATTATAATTCTATTTCTTTAAGATATAGGACATTGTATATTGTATAATCAATTTTCCAAATATATCTCAATCAAATCAAATATTTTAATATATTTGGAATGTAATACAATACAATAATAATAAAATGAATATATTTTGTAATGTTTATATTTTTTAATTATTTTCTTTTTAATTATAAATATTTTTTTTTTAATTTTATTTTATATTTTATATTTTGTTTTGTTTTTTAGATTTTAGTATTAAGATTAAGAATTAATAAAACAAAATTAAAAATAAATAAAATAATAATAATAATAAGTAAAAAAATAAAAATAAAAATAAATAGTAATATTATTATTAATAATTAGATTAAAAAACAATAAACAATAAAAAAAAAAAATTAATAATAATAATAATCTTTTAAGGATAATAGAATAATAATAATAATAATCTTTTAAGGATAATAGAAGTTTTAAATCCTATTAATAGAGGTAATACATTATTATTATGAAAAGATTTTATATATATTAATTGTTATTTTGTTTTACCTTTTTTTTTTATCTTTTTTTCTTTAACTTTTGTTTTTATATTAGATTTTCTTTTCTTTTTTTTTATTTATTTTTATTTTTATTTTATAAAAAGAAAAAATATTCTTTAAAAAAAAAATTGAAAATTTAAAATTCATCCATCAAAACAAAATAATTGATTAAATAATATATTAAATAATATATTAATTAATATATGTTAAAAATAAAAAAAATAAAAAATAAAAAAATATTTATGATACAAATTTAAATATTTATTTTTTTTTTTTTTAAATAAAAAAATATATATTTTCATAAATATGTGCTATATAAAAAGATAATTTTAAATTATTTTTACTAATTAATATAAAATTATTTATATAAATATAAATTTTTATTTATTATTATGATTAATTATGGAAATAAATATTGATAGTACTCTATAATTTCATAGTAATATATCTATTTTTCTGAAATGGCACAGTAAGTAATTATTCATTGATAATTAGTAGAATTGTTTTAATAACTATATTTCGAAATTATTTGAAATATTAAATTACTAGTAAAATATTAGGAGTAAATTGTTATTTTGTTTACTTAATATATAAATTACATTCTAATCACATATTTAAAAATGACTTAAATTTATAAATAGAACTTTAGTGCAATCAAAAGCTATTAAAGATTCTTCTTTACATGTTAAGCTTCCATTGAAGAGGCATGCTTATGGATATCCTTTTATTCCTTTTTATTGTATTTGGTTATATTTAATTCTTTTCCATTATAATTCTCTTTTCGGTTCAATTGAAGCAGCGTACGTTACACTTATAGCTATTGGAACTATACATGCATTAGTATTTTTGATATGTCAATGGAGTATTTCAATTAAAGCCAAATTAACTTGTAAACTTGTAAATGTTTGAAAAGATTTTATTAGAATAATATATATATATATTTTTGTAAGGTGTAACAAATATAATTTATATTTCAATTAATAAATATTATTAATTAGGTTACTGACCCAAGAGTTGCAAATGTTATAAAAATTATACCAATAACTAATCATGGTTCAGGCGCTTTCTGCGATATTAAAAGATCAGTTGTTGATTCATCTGATGGAAAAGTATTTAAAATCATTTTTTTAAGTTAAGAATATTATTATTTTATACATAATTTCAGTATTTATTAATACATATGATTATGTATATAATTATATATATAATTATTTAATTAAAAGAAAGAAATTATTTACTTTTATTTCCAAAAAAGAAAATATATTTGGGATGAAGAAAAAAAGAGTTTCAAAAAACTTGATTTTATTTGCGATAAAGATGTTTCAATTGAATTTTTCAAAGAAAAAATGGGTCTAGTTTCTGAAAAAGAAATTGAATTTGTTAAACAAAAATATGGTGAAAATAAGTAATTCAAAAAAAAATATTATTTTGTTATATTTTTTTTTATTTTTATTTTTTTTTTATTATTTCATTTTTTTCCTTTCATATATAATTTTTATTTTGTTGTTAAAATTAAATAATATATATCTATAAATCAATGATACTAATGACAATAACTATTAAATAAATATATAAAAATTATAATTATACTGAAATAAATTATATTATTAATTTTTTTAATGACCATTATATATATTTATATATATCATCAATATAAATAATATAAAATAATAATAAATAGCTTTGATATTCCAATTCCACCATTTATGGAATTATTCAAGGAACATATTGTTGCTCCATTATTTGTTTTTCAAATTTTCTGTGTTGCTCTTTGGTTTTTAGATGAGATGTGGTACTATTCATTATTTACACTTGTTATGCTTTTCGTATTTGAATCTACGCTTGTTTTCCAAGTAAATATATTTTAATAAAATATTAAATATATATATCGTTTATTATATTAATAAATATTTATAATATTTTTTTTAATTATTATTGAAATTAAAATAATTTATTGTTAAAATTTTATGTCAATATTTATTTATATATATAAATAAATAAAATCTAACTTAACTATTTAATATAATATTTAAATTATAAATTATTAATTTAATTTATTATAACAGAGACTTAGAAATTTGAAAGAAATGCGTTCAATGGTTATGACTCCGTATCCAGTTCATGTTTACCGTAAGAATAAGTGGATTAAAGTTAAGACAACTGAATTATTGCCTGGTGATTTAGTTTCAATTGTTAATGCAAAGAATGAAGAACAGCAAGTTCCATGTGATTTACTCATTATGAATGGTTCATGTATTGTAAATGAAGCTATGCTTTCAGGTGAATCAACTCCACAATTAAAAGAATCAATTGAAGTTCTTGATGCTGATACTCTTTATAATATTAATAAGCAAAAGAATAATACTCTTTATGGTGGAACTAAGGTTCTTCAAGTTAATAAACCAGAAGAATATCCAATTGAAGCTCCACCAGATAATGGTTGCCTTGCTACTGTTCTTAGAACAGGTTTTGGAACTTCTCAAGGTAAATTAGTTCGTACAATTATCTACAGTACTGAACGTGTCTCTGCTAATAATTGGGAATCATATGTATTCATACTTATTCTTCTTGTATTCGCCGTTATTGCTTCAGCATATCTTTGGATCGAAGGTAGTAAAAATGAAAAACGTAAGCGTAATAAGCTTATTTTAGATTGTATTTTAACTTTAACTTCTGTTGTTCCACCAGAACTTCCAATGGAACTTTCACTTGCTGTAAATAATTCTCTTATTGCTCTTTCAAAACTTTTCATTTTCTGTACCGAACCATTCCGTATTCCATATGCAGGTAAAGTTGATGTTTGTTGTTTCGATAAAACTGGTACATTAACTAAGGAAGACTTAATTGTTGAAGGTATTAGTGGTATTAAGAACGATTCTAAAACTATTCAAAAGGTTACTGATAGTCCAGAAGAAACCAATTTAGTAATTGCGAGTGGTCACTCTCTTGTTCTTGTTGATAGAAAGGTTGTTGGTGATCCAATGGAAGTTGCTGCTTTAAAATCTACAAATTGGACTTTAGAAAGTAATGATATAGTTATTGAAAAGATCCCTGGTCAAAAACAAAGAAAAAGAATAATAAAAATTAATCGTAGATTTGCTTTCTCTTCATCACTTAAACGTATGTCTACTATTTCTACTCTTCAGGATGGAAATGGCATTTCTAAAACTTATGTTTCCACTAAAGGTGCTCCAGAAGTTTTAAAACCAATGTTTACTTCCGTTCCAGACTATTATGATGATTTATACAAGTACTGGGCTAGAAATGGTAGTCGTGTTATTGCCCTTGGTTATAAGAATACAAACTTAAAGGTTCAAGCTATTCGTGATATCACTAGAGATGATGTTGAAAAAGATTTAACCTTTGCAGGTTTTCTTTTATTCGAATGTCCATTAAAGGAAGATTCTGCAGAAGCTATTAGTATGTTAAACCATTCTTCTCATCGTGTTGTCATGATTACTGGTGATAATGCCTTAACTGCTTGTCATGTTGCTAAACAAGTTGAAATTGTTAAAAGACCAGTATTGATATTAGATAAATTTGATGGTAAATTACAATGGAAAAATATTGATGAAACTTTAACAATTGATATGGATCCTGAAACTGAAATTATTGATCCACATATTTATGAACATGATCTTTGTATCACTGGTAAGGCATTGAATGAAATTCAAGATAAAAAATGTTATGAAATTTTATTACCCCGTATTTGGGTTTATTCTAGAGTCTCTCCAAATGATAAGGAAACTATTGTTTTAGCTCTTAAATCTAGAGGTTTCTTCACTCTTATGTGTGGTGATGGTACTAATGATGTTGGTGCTTTAAAACAAGCTCATGTTGGTGTAGCCTTACTTAACTGTTCCAAGGAAGATTTAATGAAAATTCAAAAAAGAGCAGCTGAAGAAAGAAGATTAAAGTTACTTCAACAACAACAAGAAATGTATGCTAAATGGGGTGTACAACCTCCAAATAATATGATGGGTCAACAAATGCAACAACAAAAGATTCAGCAAATGCAAAAGGACTTAATGAATGGTCTTGAAGAAGATGTTCCAATTATTAAGTTTGGTGATGCCTCTGTTGCTGCACCATTTACTTCTAAGATTTCATCTGTTATGTCAGTTGTTGATATTATTAAACAAGGTCGTTGTACTCTTGTTGCTACTAATCAAATGTATAAGATTTTAGCTTTGAATTCATTAATTAGTGCCTACAGTCTTTCTGTTTTATATTTAGCTGGTATTAAGCAAGGAGATTGGCAAGCTACTATTGCAGGTTTCTTAATTACTATTTGTTTCTTTGGTGTAGCGAAATCTAAGCCATTAGATAAATTATCAAAGGAAAGACCACAAAGTAATATTTTCAGTATATATTTAATGCTTTCTATTATTGGTCAAGTTATAGTTCATCTTGGTTCATTAATCTATGTTCGTATTGAGGCTATTAAATATTCTGAAGAATTAGAAGAAGAAATTGATTTAGATTCAGAGTTTCAACCAAATCTTTTAAATAGTGCTGTCTACTTAATCTCTTTAATGATGCAGATTTCTACATTTGCTATCAATTATGAAGTAAATAATTTTATTTTATTTTATTTTTATTGTTATTTATATATATTAATTAAAAATAATATTATAATTTAAGATATATTTATATTAATATTAATTTTTTAATGTATTATTAAAAAAAAAATAAATAAATTTAAATAGGGTCGCCCATTTAGAGAAGGTATTCGTGAAAATAAAGCTTTATTTAACAGTTTATTCATAGTTACTGGTATTGCTGTCGCTGCTGGTTTAGAATTGTCACCATCATTAAATGAAAAAATGCAATTAGTTCCATTCCCAGAAGAAGTAATATTTTTTAAAGTTTTATAATTTACTATAAATATTATTTTATTATTATTATTATTATTATTATTATTATTAAATAATACATTTTATTTTTAATTTTTTTTTTTTTTTTTTTTTTTTTTTTTTGTTTGTTTGTTTGTTTGTTTGTTTTTTGTATTATAATATTTAATTTTATGCTATTTATTAAATTAAATATCTATCTATCTATATTAATTATTATTTATTGTTTTTATTAACGAAATTAGTTTAAAACAAAATTAATTTCAGCCATGGCTTTTGATTTCTTTGGTGCTGGTATTGTAGAAATTATTACTAAGAAACTCTTTTGTAATGACAAACCAAAGAAAGAATTATTATTAAATTAAACCTTTATAATAAAGAAAATGAAAAAAAAAAAAAAAAAAAAAAAAAAAAAAAAAAAAAATTAAATGATAGTAATTAATTAAAATTATACAATAAAACAAATAAAAAATAATTTAAACAAGATAATAGAATATAATATATATTCGCTTAATATAGAATATATATTATGTATAGAGAATAAATATATAAGGGAAATATTTTAAAGAAAAAAATTTTTTTTTATTTATCTATTTTCAATAATTAAAATTAATTAAAATTAAAATTAATAATTAATAACAACATTAAAATAAAATAAAATAATAATAATAATATAAATAAAATTAAAACATATAATAAAATAATAATAATAAAGAATAAAATAAAAAAAATAAAATAAAAATTTCCAAATTCTTAAAAAATGATATGAGTTTCTTTTTTTTTTTTTTTTTTTTATTAAAATATTAGCATAATTTAAAATTTATTTATATTGTATTTAATATTAACACTAATATTAATATTAATATTATAGTATTATTAATATTATAGTATTATTATTATTTTGAAGAAAAAGTAATATGTATATATATATTTATATATATTAATTTCTTCAATAAATAATATTTTTTGAATCAATATTGAAATAATTTATATATAAATTTAAATAATCATATAATTATCAAAAGTATTTATAATTATATATATTATCAATGTTTAATATAAAATAATGTTAAATTTAAATAAAAAAAGATTTTTTATAAATTATATCTAATTTTTGTTATATTGTACTTTCGATTTCTTATTAATAAATCTATTCCTCTCCCATTGAAGAAATATGTTTTAATTTCGTTTATTCTTAGTCTTGTTATATATTATGCTCCTCTCTTTGGTTCAAATAAGAGCAGATGTTATAAAGCTCAAAAAATTATTAATAGAGGACTTTATTGGAGTTATGGATTTAAATCTCGCAATTCTTCTGTTAGTCTCTATGACATTACTCGCGAATTGAGAATATCTCCTCTTTCAGCTGTCTGTGCAATATCTCAATTACGATGCTTTAGAAAATGGAAAAATTCATCATGTATTATTAATCATCTCACTAATAATATTCCTACTATGTCACATTACTCATGGACTAAAGAATCAAGGACTTTGGATAAGAAATTAAATGGTAAAAAAACAAGAAAAATAAAAAAGTTTTATTGGGAAAGAGATGTCTTCAAACCCTCAAAAGCTAAAAAAGCAATTATTTACAAGGAGAATGATTTTGGATTTATTTCAGAAATCAGAAATTTAACATTTCAATATCCTAAGTATCAGTTGGGATTCTTTTGGATTTTTCGAATTAGGTATGGTTTTAAATTTGATATTAATATTTCCATTAAAAGAAAAATCGTCTCAGAAGATTGCCCTAAATGTTGCCCTTGTTGTGGTGTTAGTGTACCTAGCTTCTCTCACTGGATCTTTGCCTGTAAAGAATTGGAAAATTACAGAAATAAATCTTTACCTTTTCTAGATGATCTCTTTTTGAAGTTTGCAATGATAATTGAACAAAAATCCTTGGATGTTTTTTTAGATTCAGAAAAGGATTATGATAATAATATTTATTATTATATATTGAGTGCTCTTCTTGGTGGGCGTTCAATATATTCAAAAATTAAAGTTAATAATGGGGAACAAAGACAATTAGTTGACAATATTTTTAAACAAAGTTCAACTTCGTCGACTGTTCCGTATTTTGTGGGGATTGCGGAGTTTCCAACAAAAGTAATACCATTAACTTGTCGATCATTTAGATTGATGATGAAATGGTATTCCGTTGAATCTACCGTTACCAAGAGCGTCGACGTCGAAATGATAAGGCATGGATTTTCACCTCCAGATACAGATTCGTTTGATAACACTAATACTGAAATTATTATTCGCAATAATGAACGTGGTGTTATTATCGAGGAATAGGAAAAGTTAGAGGCTATTGCTTCTAACGCACTTTTATAATTTTATAATATATAATATTTTATTTCATGTATTTTATTATTTTTTTTTTTTTAAAATCATGTAATTTTATTATTATTATTGTAAATTAAATAAAGTTATTCTCTTAGTCTAAAAAAAAAAAAAAAAAAATTCTTGGTGGGCGTTCAATATATGAAAAAATTAAACTTAATAATGGGGAACAAAGACAATTAGTTGACAATATTTTTAAGCAAAGTTCAACTTCGTCGACTGTTCCGTATTTTGTGGGGATTGCGGAGTTTCCAACAAATGTAATACCATTAACTTGTCGATCATTTAGATTGATGATGAAATGGTATTCCGTTGAATCTACCGTTACCAAGAGCGTCGACGTCGAAATGATAAATCATGAATTTTCACCTCCCGGTGAAAGATCTGATACAGATTCGTTCAATAACACTAATACTGAAATTATTACTTGCAATAACGGACGTGGTGTTATCATCGATGATGAGGAAAGTTAGAAACTATTGCTTATAACGCACTTTCATAATTATATAATATATAATATTTCATTTCATGTACTTTATTTTTTATTTTTTATTAAAATCATGTAATTTTATTATTATTATAATTTAAATAAAGTTACTCTCTTAAGTCTAAAAAAAAAAAAAAAAAAAAAAAAATATATATCTAATTTTTATTTATAAAGATTTGAATTCTATTCTTAACATAAAATTTAAAATAATTTAAAGGGTAAACCGAAAAACTATTTAACAAAACTACTATTTTAAAAATAGAATTTTTATCTCTTGAAAATTTTTTTAATTTATCTTTATATTTATGTTTAATTGATATACGTTATAAAATAAAATTCTAATACTATATATTTTAACCAAAAAAAAAAGTTATATATATATATATATATATATATTTTAATTTCATAAACATTTATATATTGTTATAAAATTAGTATTTTTAGTTTACAATTTTAATTAACATTTTAATTAATATTTTTACTTTATTACAACAATTTTTATTTTAATTTTAAATATTATATAGTATATTACAAAAAAATAGGATATATAATAATATTATTATATGGTTTATAATACAAATTATTTAGTTTTAAAAATATTAATTGCTTCTATAAGCCTCTTTTATACAATTCAAATGAAAAAATATATTTAATGTATTGAAATATTTATGATTCATTTAATACATTTTATATGTTATAAATAACATTAAATTATGTATTTTTTTAAAAAAAAAAATAAATTTTTCGCTTAAAAAAAGTTAGTAAATAAACAAAACATTCATATTTTTAACATATTTGAATTTAATTTCTTCAATAATATAAATTAATTTAGTTTATTTATGGATTAGGATCAAGAAATATATTTAATTATATTTGTATGAATTTAATTAATATCTTTATTAATATTAAGTTATATTTTATTTTATTATTAATAATTTTAAAATTATAAAATTAATAATCAACAAAAATACTATATATAATAGTATAATTATACACTATAAATTTTTAGTCATTTATTAATTTATATATTTTAATCATTTGTTATAATAATATATATTTATATTTTATATAAAAATAAAAATTTGAATTTGAAGTTTATTGATAAATATAAAGAGAATTGAAGGTTTTATTTAGATTATTTTATATATTACAATATTTTATATCATTTTTTCTATATTTTAAATTTTATAAACCTTAAAACTTTATTTTTAACTTTTTTTTTTATATAAACTATATTATAATGAATAAAAAATATAACATATTTATATCAATAAAAACTAATTTTTTTTTTAAATAAAATTAAGTATTATATTTTTTAGGTATGTAATAAAACATATATATATATATATTTCTTTTTGAAGATATTTAAAGATAATAATATTATTTTTAAAAAATAAAAAATTATTAATTTTTTATATATATATATATATATATATATATATAAAATATTATAATAAATTTATTCTATTTAGATAGTACTTAATAAAATATATTTATATATGTATGAAAAATATATATACAAGATATATGTACATCTACATATTAACATAACATATAACATTAATAAAATATAACTTCGATAAATATATTATTAATAAAAATTATTATATATATATATATATACTTAAAAAAATAGTTATATATAATATATATAGTAAGAAAAAGAAAAAAAGAAAAAGAAAAATAAGAATATATCATGGATAACAAGGAAGTATTATCGAATTTATGTAAATTTGGCGATTTAGTTGTCTCTTTAAATAAAAAGACTAATGATATAAAAGATGGTTTATATAATATTATAAAAGTTGTCGGTGTAGATGAGAATAGTGAAGCAAATTCACCTTTATCTACCGACGATGATCAAGATTTTTCGTCTACGAAATTAATATTATTCTCTGATCCTTCACTTAAATCTTTTGTTAAAAATGTCTTAAAAAAATTCCCTTCAATTGGTGATTTAACAAAAGTATTAATAATATCTTTTATATACTAATTTTATAAATAATATCATGATTGTTAAAAAAAAATAAAAAATAAAAAAGATTATATATTATTGAACTGTTATAATTTATTCTTTTATATCATTTTATATCATTTTTTTTATTAATTAGTAATTTTATTATATGTGAAATGCAATTTATATATATATTTTTTAATTATATATTGTTTATATGGTTTATATGTAAATTAATAATTAATCATATTTATTTTCTTTTTATTATTATTATTATTATTATTATTATTATTATTATTATTATTATTATTATTATTATTATTATTATTATTATTATTATTATTATTATTATTATTATTATAATTATTATTATTATTATTATTTTTTCCATTATATTTTAAAAAAATAAAAGCTTTCTGGTTATGATAAATTTTGTGCAGCAAAAAAAGATATTATGAATGAATTAAAACCAATTTATGAAGTTTTAACAGAAGCAATTGAATTTCAAGAAATTGCTTTAGAATTATTATTACAATATGATAAATTAGCAAATTTTAAAGTAAGTATATCTATGTTATCCATAAAGATAAATTTATTTACTAATAAAAAAAAAAAAAAGCAATATCAAAAAAATTACTAAAATATAATAATCATTTATTGTATATATAAATATTTATAGATTCATATTAATTATGAATTAATGGAAAGTTATTTAGAACTATTTGTCAATTTCATATATATTCATATTTTACTTAATAGAATTAGAAGAGAAAGAATTCCAATTATTATCTGTTATGCTGATGCCATCCAAAGTATTAATGGAATTGAAGAAGGTTCTTATAAAAGGTAAATAAAAAATATATATTAATATTATAAAAAAATAATTTTTTTAATTAAATTTTGTTTATAATTTTAATTTTATTTTATTGATAATTATTATTATATATAATAATTTATTATAATTTTATACAAATTATTAATTATTATTAATTATTACTGTTATCATTATCATTTTTATGAATATTATAGCAATTTAGAATTTTTAAAGACATATCACAAATTTTATAATGTCATTTTAGAGAAAATTGAGAAAATTTCATCAAAGATTATTTTATCTATTATTGAAATGAAGGATAATATTCTTCAGGAAATCAATTTTTCAGCTGAATTATTGCAAAATTCAGCTACTCTAAGTTTAACACCAGAAATGAGTGGTATTAATACTGCTCAAGCTTCAGATGATGTATATAATAAATAAAATATAGGAAGACTAAACAAAAATATTTAAAATAATATTAATATAATTATTAATGAATAATTTAATATTAAATCCATTTAATATATATATATTATATTTTTATAAATAGTACTTATATATGATTCGTTCAATTGAGAAAAAAATATCATTTGTTATTGTTTCTGGAATTTTTTGTCCTATAGAGGCAATGAAACAATCATTATTCATTGATATTTTTAAAGCTGTTGCTTCTTATCAACTTGTATTAAGAATTACTAGAGATGAAGTAAGAAAAATAAATTAAATATTTATTATTATACATATTCTTCAATAAATATATATATGATTTATTACTTAATAAAATAAAATAAAATTTTCTATAATTAAAAGGTATTTGTAATTAGTGATGAAGTTGAAAATATTGTTAAGGGTAATTCCAAAGCTCAAAAATTTAGGGCAGCAATTAGGTAATTAAATACTAAAATATTATAATATTATAGTATATAATTAAATATTACCACATAAATGTTATCATTAATATATAAAAAATTAATAATGAATTATTATATATAATTATATATATTAGTGATACATTAAATAATGCAGCAAGTTTAGCTCTACCATTCCACAAAGAAAGGAGAGATTATATTATGAATCAATTAAAGCAAACGTTATGTGTTTTTGAAAATCAAGAATATTTTGGAAAAAAGTTCCAAGTAAGAAACAAACAAATAAACAAATAAATAAATAAATAAATAAATACAATAAAATTTTAAATAATTAAAAATGAATAATTAAAAAAAAAAAAAAAAAGTTATTATTTTAATTATAATAATTAACTTATAATTATTTATTTTATAACTATTTATTAATTATATATTTAATAATAAAAATTCACTATAAATTTATACTTGAAATTAATAAAACGAAATAATTAAAATACAGGTAATTCTTGCTACATTAGGAATTGCTAAATATGAAATTTATTGGTATTTTACTCATTATGATAAATTATACGTTGATAATAAGAAACAAAATAAGCAACCAAAGAAAATTGTTGATATTAATTTAATTGAATTAATTTCATTAGTCCATGAACTATGCTCTGGTATTATTCAAGATGATCAAGGTATAAATTTTTATAATCAAATTTATTCATTATTTCAAGTATTATTTGTTATATGCTAATTATTAATAAAAATTTTATTTTTTATTAAAAATATATTTTTAATATAAAAATATAAAAATTTTAGTATTAGAAAAGAATTTCGTAAAGTTCATTCAAGAAGAAATTAATTCTGAAGCTATGAGGAATAGTTACACCCTATTAAAAGAAGAAAACTTTTTATCAGATAATATTATTAATCTTTTTGATGAAATTTTTACTCTTACTGCTAGTATTAATTCTGAAAATATAAAGACAATGATTCAAGAAGGAAAAATAACTGTTAGTATTTTAATAAATGATATTTAATATATGTATATATAATTATTATTAATATTATTTTTTTTTTTTTTATTTTTTTATTATTTTTTTGGATTTACTTTATAAATTTCTATTAAATTAATCGTTGGATATATATATATATATATATTATAATATTATTATTCTATTATTTAAAAAATATAAAAAAGATGTTACATATTGATTGGATTAGAATTCAATTAGGTTTCATTTTACCAAAGGCAATGGTAATTGATAATATTGAGTTGGATAAAATTATTGATGTTATGAAAAGATTCTCATATAGAATTAGGTAAAAATTTTTTATAAATAATTATTAATATAAAGTAATGATTATTAAAAAAAAAAGATAATCAAAAAAATGTTTCAATTATTTAAAAAAGTTTGAAATATTAATTTATGATTTTTTTTTTATTATTGGTTAATGAATATTATTACAATAAATAATATTTACGAAATCTTTTATATAAAAAGAATGATTGCTAATGTTGACAAGTTCTTTGACGATCTTTGTGGACTAAAAGAAATTTTCTATTATAGAGACAATTTATTAAATCACTTACAAGAATGTTTAGATACAAAATACTATGAACAAGCCAGATATGTTGGCACTTGTGGTATTCTTGCTGAAAGTTTCCTTAAGAATGTTTCACCATTATGGCCAAATGAATTGAAGTATTTATCCTCTCAAAGTATTAAATACTCTGAAGAAGTTTACAATACAATCAGTCAATACGCTGCTTCTATTTTACATAAAATTGCTCTTACCTATATTGAATATGAAAAACAGGTTAAATATCAATTATTATTAAACAAATAAAAAATAGTTGTATAACTTTTTATATAGTTTTTATGTTAAATTTTTTAATACAAATATTTGATTTTGTTAATATATATTTATGTATGTTTAATTATTATTTTTACATAGTCTTTACCAGAGAGAATTGTAGCAAAATTAGAAGAAAATAAGATTCGTAATCATAAAAAACAAATGAGTTCATTAGATAAAAATAGTACAACTCAAAATCAAATTAAACCTGGCAATGAAAGCTTAATGAAAAATATGAAACCTGTCAATGATGAGTAAGTTCTTAAATTTTAAAAGATTTATTGTATAATATTTATTTATTATATATTTAAACATATAATAAATAAATTAATTCAATGTATATTTCTAAATATTTTATTTCTGTATATTTTATTTCTATATATTCAAATTCTATATATATTATTTCTATATATTATTCCTCTACGTTTTATTCTTATATACTTCATTTCTATACATTTTTATATTTATTAAAATGTAAAATAAATTAAAAACTGTAAATTTTATTTTTTTTCAAAAAAAAAAAAAAAAAAAAAAAAAAAAAAAAAAAAGGCTTGCAAATAATAGATGGATGCTTCGTAATTTAGTTTATTCATTATCCATTTCTAGTTCTGTTGTTTTCAATGTTTTATTTAATCCATCCTCTTTCTTAACAGATGCATTAGCTCAAGTCTTCAGAGATTACTTGGGAACCGCTAGTTTTAAATCAAATAATGGTCAACAACAAAATCAAAATAATATGGAAGATTTTAATTTGTTATGCATTAAAAGACCATCAGAACTATTATCGGATATTAAAACCTACATTCATTCATTAAATATTATTGATGGTTGGGTTAATATTGGTTGCACTGAAATCATGACAAATGTTTTAGAAGAAGAATTAGATCCAGAGAAGTAATAATTATTCTATTTTATTTATTATTGAATATTTTTAATTAATTAATGATCTATATATATATATATATATATATATAATTAATGAAATATATTAATTATTTAATTTATTCATTAATTAAATAATAACTATTATTTATTAAGGGCAAATAAATATTTTGACAGTAATTTTGATAAAATGTTATCACCAACAAAGAAACAAGGTTTAGATATGTTTAGACATGGTGGTAGTGAACTTAGAATAAATATAACCTCTCAACCAATTTTAGTTACATATGCTTACTGGTAAATGTTAATAAATTGATGTATACATATATAATATAATTACATATTAAATATAAAGTTTAAATATTTATAATAAAGTGTATGAAATTAATTTTATTAACAACGATACAACATCAATAATAATAATAATAATAATAATAATAATAATAATAATAATAATAATCATTTCTTTTAATAATAAAATAATAATAATAATAATAATAATAATAATAATAATAATAATAATAATAATAATAATAATAAATAATATATTAATAATAAATAAATAATAAAAAATAGGTATTCTGAATTTGTTTCTAATAAATCATCTAATGGAACTATTGCAATTTTATTAAGTGATAATTCGTTAATGGGTCGACCCCCTCTTCGTCCATCTTCTAATAACTTCACTTTTCCAATTGAGGAATATGCTTCAATGAGAGAGCTTTGCGCTTTAGCAGAATTAGTTGGACCAGAAGGAATTGATTATATAAATAAAAAGTTGATTAAGATCCTTATTATGCTTTCATCTGCTATAAAGGTATTATTAAAAGTTCCAATATATCGATGCATTGATTTGTATTTTTTAATTTATTTATTTTTTTTTTTTTTATAATTTTATTTTTTTAATTTTTTCCATTTTTATTACTATTATTTTTATTTTGTACATTTTTTTTTTAAAAAAAAATTTAGAATATATTAATTTTAAGTTTTATTATTTATATTATAGGGTATTATTGCTGATAATCAAGATAATTTAAAAAAAATTAGTGAATATGCTGATGATGAAACAAAGATGATTAGTATCATTAAGCAAATAAAATGTAAATATTGTTTTAATATTAAGTATTATTAATAATAAACCAATACCTTTTTAAAATGCATTTTATATAAATATCATATGTATAAATATATAAATATATTTATAGTTTCTCAAGATATATATGATAAAATTATATCATTTGGTTTTATTTATGAATTCAGACTTAAAATGTACAATGCTCTTTCAAAGGTAATTGCTAAAGAATAGTTAATTATTTATTAATGAAAGTTAATTAAAGTTAACTGTAGTATAATAACTGTAAGAAAATAAATTACATATATAATTATAGGTTGCTCAAGAAAATTTATTCTTTGCATATGATAGTGTTAGAAATATACATACACATTATCCAATGAATATTCATGAATTGCCTGAATATCAAGTAAGGATATATATTTTAAAAATAATTTTGTAAAACTTTATATAATTTATTATTAATACTTTTAAAAAATCTCGAATTAATAAATAATAGGAACTTGATATTTTAGCCAATAACTATGGTTTATTAAATAATGTTGATTACAACTTAAAGGAAGAAATAAAAAAACTTTGTAATATGATTAGTGATGATTCAAAGATTTGGATGTTACTTCCATCATTTTTCACTGTTATTATATATAACATTTGCTATCAAGATAGTTTTAATTTCAATTCTGCACTTAACAGTAAGTTATTTATAATATAATTATATCATTGATGCTAGATATAATGAATATTAATTAATAAAATTTATCAATAATACATAAAATTTTTAAATGAAATTTAATTAGGTATAGATAATAATGGCCAATGTATCGCTACCGCATTTTATGTTTTAAGCACAAATGTAATAGCTATTACTTCTCAAATGAAAATTGAAGCTGTCGCATCATGTCAACAGCAATTTATTAATGTAAGAATTATAATTTTTAATTTAAAATTTTTAATTAATTTTTAATTATTAATTTCAAAATATTATAATTAAAATATTTTTAACAGATGGTAGCATTAATTCTTATGAAATTAAAGACATTAAACCCAAATGATAAAGAATATCCTAAAGATTTAGATTGTTCATGGTATATTTTAAAATTAGTAAGTCATATAATTAATTTAAATTTATATAATATATTATTTGAATAGAATAATAACTTTATTACCAATAATAATAATATTATTATTATTGTTATTATTTTATTATTATTTTAATTATTAATTTATAAATGTCAACATTAATCTTTTTTTTTTTTTATTTTAATAGTTAATCACAAATTCCAAATTTATTGAAGCTACTGCTTCACAATCATCTATTAATTATGCTATTATACAACTTGTTAATTCAAAGATTACTAAGAGCAGAATTGACTATTTAGAACAAAAGAATGCAATGAATCAACTACAAAATGCTGAAGAAATAATGGAATAGTAATTACTATATTAAATATATATGATTTATTTATATATATATAATAATATTGTATTTTTTTTTTTCAAGAACAAGGCAAATTGATAAAAAAAAAAAAAAGTATTTATGTTATTTTTTTGTTGAAATATTGATATTTATTTAAATATTTATAATATATTAATGATAATATAATAAATGAAATAGAATATTATGTAAAAATTTAAATTAAAAAGAAAGATTAATATTTATTATTTATAATGTAATTTAAAATATTCTTTTTAAAAATAAATAAATAAATAAATAAATAAAAATGAATAAAGTAAATAAATAATTTTGTTTGATTAAATTTAACATTAAAGAATATTTATTTTTTTCTTTTAATTGAATTGTGGAATATAAAAATGAAAAATAAAGTTTTTTTTTTTTTAGTAATAAAAATATGTAAAACTCTCATAAATGTATTTATATTTCATATCTATAATATTTATTATTATTTTTTATGAATTAATTTTATATTAAATTTAAATTATTTTATATTAATTAGTTTTAAATGTGATTAATATTATGTAGGTCATTTGTATTAAAACAATCATCTTTTTTTTACTTGAACCTATGAATTATATAAATCAATAATTATATAACGTCATTTATTGTTTAAATTATTAACAAAGTTAATAACAATGAAATATTATGTACATAAAATAAAAAAAAAAAAAATTAGAAGAAAAAAGAAGAAAATAATTTCTCTTTATTATATAGTATAAAAAAATTAAAAATTAAATTGTAAATATAATGAAATATTATTGTATTAAATTTTTTATATTTTTAATTAAAAATTTAATAAATAATTTTCCATCTAAAGTTAATATAAAAAGTTTAAATATGTCCACTTTTTTTATTTAAGTTTTTTTTTTTTTTAAAAAAAAAGTTGAAAAAAAATATATGAAAAAAATTTATGAAAAAAAAAATATTAAAATTTCAAATAAGAAAAAAAACATATATATATATAATAATATTATTATTTAAAAAAAATATTATTATTAATAACAAAATATTAATAACAAAAATAATAATAAAATTAAAAATAATTAAAAGTATTAGTAATTAAATCTTTAAAAATAATTTAAATATTGTAATTTGAAATTAGTAAATAATAATTTATATTTCGTTTATATAATAAATTTTAATAAAAAAATAAATTAAAATAGTTTCTGTAATTCAAATTAATAATTAATACTAAGAGGCTTAAATTCAATAATATATATGTTTTAAACTTATATTTTGTTTATCAATATATAATATTTTGGAATATAAAATGAATGACAATAATGATATCAATGAAGTATTCGTTGAAGAAGATAATGCTGTAAATAATACTATTCAAGAAGAGAATATCGAAGGGAATGGTGAATTAATTATTGAAGAGGATAAAGTACAGCAAAACTATCAAAGCATAGAAAATGCTGAAAATTTTGATAGTTCTATAAGAGTTGAAATTAGTAAAATAGGATATGTCATGTTTATAATATTCGGTTTAACAATGCTTTGTGCTTGGTATGTAATTTAAATTAAAAAAAAAAAATAATATTAAATAAAATTAAAATATATAAATTGGTAATTAAAATATAATATTATAATAATTAAAATGAAAGGAACTTATGGATTACTGCAGTCCCTTTTTTCAAAAACAGACTTAGTGGAACTATATTTCAAGACAATTTCCAAAATTATATTTCTATTGTGGTATGTTAAGAAAGAAAAATAACATTAAAAATATATTAAATACATATAAAACTAATTCATTTTATTTTTTCTTTTCTATATTAACAAAGTTCATGTTCACAAATACACTTTCCTCTTTTATTATATTGAAAATTCAACAAAAAGTAAAAAAAAAAAAAAAAAAAAAAAGAAATTTAAATAAACAATAAATAATTATAAATATATATATTAACTTATAAAAAATAAAAAATAACTTTTTTTAACATTAACAAATTTATTATTCTCTCTCTTTTTTTTTTTTTAAATAATATAATATAATTATATATAAATTATTAGATTAGTATTAATAGAAGAATTGTTGGTTCATTAATGCTTTTAATATTTTGCTTTTTAACTACTACTATATTGTCTTTAATGCCTGATATGAATCCTTATGTATTCTTTATTATAATTATGACTCTTATTACTATTAGTGCAATAAGCACATCTATTCTTCAAAATGGTGGATTTGGACTTGCTGCTCAACTTCCAAATATTTATATGCAAGGGATTATGAATGGTCAAGGTCTTGCAGGTGCAGTTGTTGTATTTGTTCAGATTGCTATTGTCATTAATACACAAGATACAGAAAATGATACAACTCCAGCATTTTTAAAAAATATGTATCTTTATTTCTTAACTGTAAGATATATATTTTATAACTTTTGTATATTACACTCAATAAAACAAAATCTTTTATAATAATGTATATTAAATAATAATTAAACATAATTATTTATATATATTTATAATTATACCTTTTGTAATTTATATTAATTTGTAGGTTGTGTTAATTACATTAACTTGTTTGATTGGCTATTTAATAGTTATTAGAAAAATAGCTACAAAAGCAATTAATGATTCAATTAATAATACTGAGGGAGAGAATGCTTCATGTTCAATCAGTGAAGAAACTCCATTAATTCAGCATAATGGTGAAAATTCGGAAAACCAAGTTGTCCTAAGCAATGATCAAAGAATAGTTAATACTTTTAAGAAAATTAAGATTCAAGCATTAGCTTTATTCTGTACATTTGTTGTAACATTATCTTTATTTCCTAGTATTATTTCAGGAATTGAATCAGTAAATATTTATATATAATATAAGAATTATATTAGTATATTATATAAATATTATAATTTTTATTTAATAATATTTATTAACAATTTTATTTCGTATTATATTTATAATTTCTATTAATAAAGATTAATAAAGAGAAAAATTCCAATTATTATAATAATTTATTTGTATCAATTGCTTTCTTAATATTTACACTTTTTGACTGGTTAGGAAAAGTTATGCCAGGTTATCCAAAATTTGTGATAAGAAATACAAAAATCATTAATGTTACTTCATTTTCACGTATTTTATTTATTTTCTTGTTTATGATATGTAATGTTCAATTTAAAGACACCTATGGTAATCCACTTGATCGAAGTGTTCCAATTCTTATTCGTTCTGACGTACTATACTTTATAATATTATTTGCTTTCTCGTTATCAAATGGCTATATATCATCTTTACTTTTAATGATAACACCTGATTTAGTAGATGATGATGAAAAAGAGCTTTCTGGTTCTATAATGGTAAATATCATAAATGTGTAACATTATTTTTATTTTATTAGATATTAAATAAAAACATTAAATTTTTTTTTTTTTTTTTTTTGTTCTAATGTTAAATGACACAAATATACGTAGGTATCTGTTTTGACATTTGGTTTAGCTAGTGGCTCTATATTTTCATTTGCAATAAGAGCTATATTATGCAAATGTAATCCATTTATTAGTTAAATAATATTTATTTTTACATCATAAGGATTAGTAAAAATATATAAATAACAGTAATGTTAATTTTAATTATTATTTTATAATAATTACTATTGTTATTTTAAAAAATTAAATATACATTTAATAGCTATATGTTCATATTTATAATGATTCATATTAAAGAATTGATATTTAAAAAATTAATATATATTATTCACAAAATAACCATATAATTTAATTATAAGAAATTAATTATAAGTAATATAAGTATTTTTTTTTATAAAATGTATTATTTAATAATAATGTAATAGATTATAATAAAAATAAATTGAAAAATTATATTATTTACTATAATTTTGCCAAAATAAACATATATAAATTAAATTAATTTTAAATAATATAATACATGTGTGTATTTTTAAAATTATTACTACTATAATATTTTCTTTTTGTATAACTGTTTTTATATCTAAAATATCTTATGTTATAATGAATTATAAATTCATAAAATTGAACCTATATTAATGCTGTAATCCAATGATTGTAAAGTAATCATTATTTTCAAAACAATTTATATAAATAAATACATATTTATATTTTTTTAAGAATACAATTTGATAAATATGATTAATTTTACTTATTAATATATTAATATACTTTATATATTATAAAATTATGCAACATTTTTTCAAATTACTATTAAAATTGATAATATTGTATTTAATAAATAATATTATATAAAATAATTTAAGGAAATATCATAAAATGCATTAAAATGTAAATTACTTATATATAATAAATAAGCAAAATTAATCATTTTTTTTTTAAATTATTAATTTTTTTTTTTTTTTTTTTTTTTTTTTTTTAGATTATTAAATTTTCAAAATATAAAGTCAACTTTATTTATCTATATATGGAGTGGTTATAGAAATATCAAAATTTTATATAAAAGAATTACATATAAAAAAAAATTCAAAACTATCATTAATAACAGTAATATTTATGTATTTCAATAATGAACATTTATTATGATAATAATTAATTAAAATTATATAATTATGGAGTGGAAAAAAATAGATATTCTTTTATTTAAGATTTTAGGACCTATTTACTCAGTTGATGTTTTACCTTTTTTTTTTTTTTTTTTTTTAATTACATATCATATCATAAGTATTGGTGATAAATTGAGAGTATCAAATATATTTAATTTCTATAATTTCAAGGTCATTTTTAATATTTTTTTTTTTTTCTTTTATAAAAAGATATGTCTAGTAAAATCAATAATCATTAGTAATAATAAAAAAAAATAAATAATAAATAAATAAATAAATTAATAAATAAAAAATAAATAAATAAATAAATAATAAGTAAAGCAATAAATAATAAATAGTAAATATTAAATACTAAAAATATGTATAAATATTATTATAAATAAAAAAAAATTAATAATAATAAAAATGAATATAATATAATAATAAAACTAATTATTATACAAATAACAATATTTAGTAATAATGTAGTAATCTTTAAATTTATTTGTTAATTTCAAACTATAAAAATTCATATATAATATTACTATGCATCTTTTGAATTTATGATATTTTCTATTTTGTATAATAGATTAATACTAGATAATGTTGATTATAGGAATTTTTCATTATTTTATTAAAAAAAATTGAATATATTTATAAATTATTCTTTTTTTTTTTTTTTTATAATTTTGCTTTATTAATTTTGAAACAATTAAAATAGATATTTACTTATTTTTGTTATTATAATTATATAAAATTTAATCATCAGTTAATTATTTCTTTATTTAGTATTTTTAATTATAATTTAAAAATTTTAATTATATATTTTTATGGTACTATAGGGGTTGTCATGATAACTTTTATTTTTTATTTTTGCTTTTGATTACCTTTTTTTTTTTCGGAAATTTAATGAAAAAAATAGGAGCAAATCTTTATATGATTTGTTTGGTAATTATTAATGAATTAGGCAAATTGTATATACCTGTTTATTAAATATAAATAAATATAATTATATTATTTTTCTATTTGGAATGTTATAAGGTAGAATAGAAATTTATATATATAAGTATTTTAACTACTAAATATTATTATAAATAATATATAGAATTTGATTTATAATATAAATTTAGATTATATTAATTTATTTATATATATTTTAACTTTTTTTATATATATTATATTAAAATTTAATTTGTTTGAATAGTAGTTCTAATATATTTAATTTTATAATAGTACACAATAATTTACATTATTGTTTTTATATTTATTTCCTTATATAGAAGTTTAAGAAAAACATGAAAATCATTTTATTTATATTAGTTTCTTAAAAAACAAAATTTTAAAAAAAATACACAAAATTTTTTATCTATATTAGTTTTTTTAGAAATAAAATTTTATTAAAAGGTTTTTTTATAAATGTAAATAGCTTAACGATACTATCTGAAATATTTATAAATTATTATTATAATTTGAATTAATAACAAAAACATATTATTGAGGAAAAATAGTGATATGAATATTTATTTTTTATTAACTGTTTGCTGTTAATAAAAAATGTATCACATGATAATACATAAAAAACATAAATAGTATATGAATATTTATATTGGTTTTTATTCATGTTACGTAACACACAAATTTTATTAGTTTTAATAATGAGAATAATTTTTTATATTTTTACGTATTATGTGGAAAAAAAAATACTTCACCAATAAATAAATAAATAAAAATATTTGTTATTTTATTTAGCACGTTTTAAAAAATATCTATATTTATGCATAAAAATTCAATATAATACATATCTATTATTATATTTACCTTTTTTGAATAATTTAAAATTGAATTCTCCAATATTTATATTATCCATTTACTCATATATAGAATATATAATAAAACAATATATTATATATTTAAAGTGTAATTTATAATTATTAATATTAACCAATTAAAATATTGTAAATAACAGTTAAGAAATATTTCTTATTAGAATAAAAAAAATTTATACAATAAAGATTAATAATTATAACTATTAAATTAGTATAAACTATTCATATTTTTAATAATAACTAGTATCATAAAAGTTCTTTAATTATTATTATTATTATCTATCAAAAATAAATATATAAACTAATGAATGATTATTATTTTCAATATATATATATATATATAAATGTATTATAATTTGAAATTCAATTAAAAGGTAATTAAAATATTAATACATATTTTCTTTTATATTTTAATTAAAATTTATAAATTTTATTAAACTACATATAGAATACTTGAAAATTAAATAATTTATAAATATTCTTTGTTAGTTATTGATGTATGGTATTTGAAATAATTTATATTCAAAACTGTTTTATCATATTATCACAAATGAAATAAAATATAGTTATAATATAATAACAAATAAAACAAATTTAATGATATAATTATGAAAAAAAAATTTAAAAATAAATCTTTGAAGAATCGCATTGCAAATTGCCAAAATAATCCTAATATATATATATTTTAGTATTGTATTATTTTAATTCAAAAATCATTGTTGTATTATGTAATATTCAATTATAAAATTAAATATTTAACTTAAAAAATCGTATTTAATTTTGGTATTATTAATAATATTCATACCCACTTTAAAACTATCATATTTTTTATTTTATATATATAAATAATAATATGATAGTTTTAAATTTTTATTCTGTTTAATATTGTTACTATTTTTTTTATTTTAATTGTTTTTATGTATTATACTTTATTCCAAATTTGTTTTGAAAAATTTAATTAAATTGTATACATTTTAGAAATTACTATTTATTAATACTTTTATTATAAAAATTTAAAAAATTATATTAATAAAAATTTAATAAAGCATTGTTAACACAAGAAAAAATATATATATATATAAATAGTGAAAAATAATAGTGAATAATAATCATTTTAGTGTTTTATTTAATGGAGTTATATATAAAAATTGAATCATTGCTTATAGATTTTCCAAAAAGTTATAAAAAAAAAATTAGTCATTTTTTTTAGCTCAAATGCATGAAATGTTTTATCTTGATAAGTTAACTATAAATGAAAAAATAAACAAACTTTTTTTATTTAATAAAGTTTATATAAAATTGAAACTATGTCACGCTATAAATTAACCATTTTACTTAATACCATATTAAGTAAAAATTTTAGAATGTTAAAAAAAAAAAAAATACAAAAAAAAAAGAATGACAAGTATAATTTATAGTGTTTATTAATTAAGCATTATAATATTAATTAAAGATTATATTTTAATTTATTGATTTTAACATAAGAAATATAGTAAATGATATAATATACATTTTATTTATTATTTATTATGTTTTTAAAGTATACTAAAATAGATTAAAACTAAATTAAAAATGTTCATATATAAAAATTATATGATATAAAGGTTTAAACCGTTATTATACTAAATAAAGTTTGAATTTTATTTTGTAGTTTTTTCATATTAACAAAAATAGTGAAGAAATATTAAATTAAGTTACAAAACTATATTAAGTAGGTCTCACGAAATTTATTTTTAAAGTTAATTAGAATTATTTTCTTCAATATATTATATTTATTGGTAATTTATATAATAACAGTAATATTCCAATCATTTAATTTACGTTACACTATTAAGAAACCATTAAAATTAATATCGTTGAAAAAAGATATTTTAAAAAAAGATTAATACCCAATCAAATGAAATGTATTAAATAAAAATCCATGAATACTAAATTTTATATATATTAAATTCATATTGTTCAATATAATATTATATAATTTAATATAATATAACATATAAAAATTAAATATTTTTCTAAATTATTTTGTTTGATGCGGCCTATTAACTACTGCATTTTTGAAAAATACCTAAAAATAAAATTAATGTTTGTATTTTTGAAAAATACCTAAAAATAAAATCAATATTTAATAATTCATATTAAAATATATAAAAAAATAAATTGAAACAATATAAAAATTAAATTCACATAATTTGCGGTTAAAAATATATATATTTAATTCATATAAATATTTATTAATAATTTAATATTTGAAATTTATTAATTATTATTAAAATTTTTATTTTAGCTTAATATAATATATTAAATAAGATAGTCGTAATATAATATTTTAAATAAAAATTATTAATAAAAGTTTATCAGTAAATATAAATGATTAATATAAGCTTATCATTAATTATCCACTTCATTATTAGCATTAATATAATTAGAATTGCATGAATATTACATAGTAATAACAAACTTTAAAACAGATAGAAATTTTTTCATGAGCTTTAAACAGTTTTGTTATTTACAATTAAGAATCTATATACATATAAAAATTGAAAATTATCATATATATATTTAAAATCGAATAATTTAGAAAAAATTAATATATATTATACAAATAAATAATTCTACTAATTTAGTTATTAATAACAATTTATTTAATTATGTAAATTTTTATCCAAAAAAAAATGTCTTGTGAATTCTAAATTTATTTTTATTATTCATTATTAAATATTTTCAAATTTTAAATTTCATTCTATATTCCTTATTTTTTTTATATATATATATATATATATTTTGTAGTATTGAAAAAAAATCCCATTATTACTGTTAATTTTATTTAGTATTATCTTAAATTAATAAAATTAATAAAATTAATAAAATGAAATAAAAAATATTTATAAATAATCGTTCAATTAATATTTAAAATAATCATTAATAAAATATAAATTGCAAAAATAATAATTTTAAAAGGTAACATTATTTAAATACAATTCTAATCAATATTATAAAATAGTAGAACAATATGATATTTAATGAAAATAAATTAAAATATATTAAAATTAATAAATAATTGTATATTATTATTATAGATAATATATACCATTTCAAATTAAGTTATTAATAATATATAATAATATATTACATAATTTATATTTCTATTTTTTGGTTTTAGTCATGAAAAAAAAAAAATATAATATAAACTAAATTATAATATATAAACTTTTATATTGCTAATAAATTATATTAAAATAAATAAATATAAAAATTGAATATTTTAATATATTGAAGTATAAATTTATTTCATAAAATAATAATAATAAGAACTCTAATGATTATAAAAATTATTTACCAAAATGTTTTTAATGAAAATATATATATATATTTTTTTGAATTCTAATATAACTAATAAGTTAGCCAATAATATATAATAATTGTTTTTTTCAATATTTGTTAATAAAAACAAACTAAAAAAACTTCTAAAAGAATTTTTTTTATTGACTTTTATTTTTACAAAAAAAAAAAGTTCTATAGTAAAATTATATAAAAAAATATATTTTAAATTTAGTATATAATATTTTTGTATTATTGTTTATATATATATATTTTTTTTAAAAAATATAATTTCATTTAAAACTTAATATAAAAGTAAATTTTGAAAAGTTAGAACGTAATTAAAGAAAAATAAAAATTTATATACAAAAATAATATAAAAAAAAAAAAAAACATTGTTAATATAAACTAATTAAAAGAAATATAAAATACTAGGAGTAAACATTATTAATATTTAGAGATTATATAATATTTTATATTTTATATTATTAATTATATACATAGTAAAGAATTAATTTCTTTTTTGATTAATAATATAAAATATTAAAATATCATAAATTTAAAAATAATTAATTATTGAAATATTTATAAAATATTTATTTTATATTAATAAATTTTATTTTTTGAGAAAATAAAAATTAAATTTTTAACATTTTAAAAAAAAAATTACTTTAAAAATGAGTAATTGTTAAAAATATATTGATATAAAAGATAAAACATAAATAATAAGATATTGGAATATTTATTTACAATAAGAATACAAAGAATTTATATATAATAAATTGAAACATATTTTAAATAGGATACTCATAATAATAAAATTTTAGAGATAGAAAAATATTTTAAAGATATAAAAAATGGCTGATTTTGAATTCTTATTTGAAAACGAGAAGTCTTTCTTAATGGAAAACTCACTTGAATATGAAAACGGTTCTCCATATAATAATTCTACTTACATAAATAATAAGAATATATTGCAAAATGATAATTATAACCAAAACTTTACTTTATTTGATGATATTTCTAATATTTCAAAGAATAATGAAATAAATTTTCAAAACAACTTTTCCGACCAATTTTTAAATCAAGAATATGGTAATAATCAATCATTACCTCCAACACCAGATTATTCATCATCCTTATTAGATCAATCAAAGAATGGTTTTATGTCTTCACCTTCTTCTCCGTCCCTTTCTATGACTTTATCCCCTCAAAATAGAAGTCAATACTTTATAAGTGCACAACGTGTTTCTTCACCACTTTCACTTCCAAATAATTCAATGACTCCTAGTTCTTATGAAGGAAATTTCTATAACAGTGGTTCATTACCAAATGGTCAAATGAATACTATTTCACCATTTAAAGCCTTTTCCCATGACAATACAAAACCACAAACCATTCAAAACCCACAGCAAATAATTTCACCTCCAATGCAACCATTACAACAACAAAATCAATCGGAAGATACTCAACAGAATTTTGCAAAACTTCAACAACCAGTTCAACAATATACTTCACAACTTCAAAAGCAAATGAACGAACCAATGAATACTCAAATTAATGCTCCAATTCCTCAACGTGCTTCTATTATACAACAACAAGCAAATTCATTAAACCAATCACCTGTTCTTAGTAGTTCTCCAATGATTCAATCACCAGTTATTCAATATACTCAAATTTCATCACCTTTAATTTCAAATGCAAATGTTAATGTTCCATCTCCAGTGGTCTCTAGTTCTACAGTAAATGTTCCATCTCCATTAATACAATCAACCACTATTCAATCTTCTCCAATTACATCATCTGATAATGCCTCTGCACCAATTTCGATACCAGTTAACAAGAACTATACTCCATTACCGGTTCACCAATATTCATATCCTACTTATGGCTCTCAACCAAATATGCAAGGCCCAATGAATATGAATAGTGCCCCAATGGTTGGTTCTCCTCTATCTATGGCACTTAATCCAAGTTCGGTTCCACTTAATCCAAATACTAGTAACTATATTAGTTTTAGCGCACCAGTTTCACGTTCTTCCACTCCAGTCCAACAATCTCATTCATTACTTTCTGAAGCTGTAAATAATAGAGTTAATCATATGAATCAAGCTATTTCAAGTGCAACTACAACTGCTGTATCATCTCCCCTTATTCATCCACAACCAGTATTAAGGGGAAGAAGAGTTACTCGTGATATTTCTCTTAACAGTAATGTTAAACACTTCATATGTCCATACGAAGGTTGTGGAAAAGTATTTAAGCGTTCTGAACATTTAAAGAGACACAACAGAGTACATACTGGTGAAAGACCATTTGCTTGTGATGAATGCCATAAACGTTTCTCAAGATCTGATAATTTGGCACAACATAAAAAGACACATCGTAAAGATAAGACTAGAAAGTCTAGGAAGAATGCAAAGAATGCTACTGCTGTTAGTACTGTTGCCACTGCTACAGTTGCAGCTAATTCAGCAACCAATGAGCAACAATTTAGTAAAAATAATAATAATACAGCTATGCAACATTCTTCAGTCATTGTTTAGTTTAAAAGAGAAACAGTATTAATGTGGATTATGATAAATATGAAATTTAAATATTTTAAATGAGAAATTCGAAATTTCGAAAAATAATAACAAAAAAAAACTTAAATAATAAATAGTCTCAGTTTATCAAAATTATTGATATTGTTGAACCATAGAATTTAAATTATTAAAAATAATATTAATAATTTTTTAATAACATATTATTATAAAAAATTCATTTAACACGATTTTCATATTATTAAATTATTTATCTTTTTTTTATATATTAAAATTAAAATTCTTTTTAAATATATGTTTTTTTTTTTTTTTTTATTTTATAATTTAAATATTAAATTATTTGTTACTTAATTATATATGTTTTTTTTTTTTTTTTTTTTTTTAAAAAAAAAAAAAAAAAAAAAATAAAATAAAAATTTAATTACTATCAAAAAAAAATATATTAATATGATGGTGGTATATGATATTTTTTTTTTTTTTTTTTTTTAAAAAAAAAATATTTAATAACTATCTAAATAGTATTTGAATATGATAGTAAAATAAATTTAAAAACCTTTCATATATATATATTTATTAATTTTTTATTTTTTTTTTATAAAATGAATTTTTTTTAATAATATTCATTTCTTTTTTGGTTACATTTAAGTATAATGAAATTATTATAGAATAGAAATATAAAATAAAAGTTATTTTGAATAGGTTATAATCATAAGTATATATAAATATAATATCAAATTTATTTCCTTTTTAAAAAAATAAATAAAAATAAACATATTTAGAGTACAAAAAAGTAGTTTTTTTTTTTTTTTTTTTTTTTTTTTTTTTTTTTTTTTTTTTTTTTTATTGATTTTTTATTATCGTTTAAAAATCATAAATAAATATACATATAATAAAATATAATATGCATATATTTATCTATGTGTATATTTATATTCATATATATATTTTATAATCTAAGATTAATATGTTAATTATAGCTTTTAATAGATCATATATAAATATATATATTAAAAAAATTAAATTTAATTTTTAATTATTTTATAATATATAATAATTTAAACCAACGAATATGGTAATATACATTAAATGAATTACTATTACTATCTACCATTCACTTTCAGAAGACATACCACCTTCATTATTTTCTATTTTTACTTTAAACGTCGTTCTTTCTGGAAGATCCATTGGAATACATATAATATTTTCATTCTTATATCTCATACATACTTCATCTGGTATATCTAAATCATAATCATATTCATAATTATAACTGTGATGATTATGACTTCTTGCATGACTATTCATATAACTTCCTCTTTCTGCTGATGCCAGCATTATCGTTTTAGAATATTGTGAAGTAGGATAACGTAATCCATATAAAGATACTGGGCGTTTAACTTTATTAATCAAATTTAAATGGGTTAATGGGGCTAGAATCCATTCATCGTTTTCTTCATCATATAAAACTCTTTTTTCTATTTTTGCTCTATCTTTTTCGGGTATAAAATTTTCAATGATAGAAGTTTTAAGATTTAGATCTCTAGAAATTTCACGAATAGTATCTAAAAGATCTTCTCTTTCTTTACGGAATTCATCTTGTAAATCACATATTTCTAATTTTAGGGCTTGGAAACGTTTCCATAGTTTTTGTAATTTTCTTGATTTTACATCAGCTTCTTCTTGAAGAGAAGCATAATGCTCTTCCATTTGAAGCTGTGTTTCTTGTTTTAATTCTAGTTGCCGTTGAAGTTCACGTTCAATACGTCTCTTTTCTTCAATCTTTAACTGAGTTTCTTCTAATTCTCTTTGCTGTGAATTTACTTTATCAAAAATATTAACACCACCAATTAATAATTTTTCTTCCATCTTCTTTAATTTTGAGGACATTTCCATTCTTGATTGTCTTTCCATTGCTAATTCATTTACTCTTTCTTCTAATTCTTTAATGATTCTTTGCTTTTCCTCATTAGCAATATCTTTAGATTCTAAAAGTTGCTTCTTCTCGGCTTCAACTTCAGCTTGAATTTTTTCGATATCTTCTGATGGAATAGAAGATAATGAATCTATTCCATTTTCATCATCATCATCATCATCTTCTTCTTCTTCTTCTTCTTCTTCATTATAGTTAGTAACATTTTCATTTTGTTTTTCTCCATTTTCTTTTTTAATTTTTGGCTTTTTCTTTTTAACTATCTTTGTAACAATTCTTTTAATAACTTTAATATTCTTTTCTTGATTGGCATTATTTTGAGTTTTAGTTTCAAGCATTTTACGAAGTCTTTGTATTTCTTCTTGATATTCACGAAGCATAGCATCCTTAGGATCTTCATTAATTTTCGGTTTATTCTTAATATTTTTAGCCCTATTGGCATAACGAAGAGTTGATAATGTTTCATCATAATTATAACTTGCTGGACTAAGCGTGGCAATCATTAAAGTTCTATATTTTTTTTTATTCAAAAATATTATAAAATATAAATAATTATAATAAAATAACAATAATAATAATAATAAAAAAAATAATTATTGTAATAATAATAATATTAATATTAATAAAAGTAATGTATAATAATAATAATAATAATAATAATAATAATAATAATAATAATAATAATAATAATAATAATAATAATAATAATAATAATAATAATAATAATAATAATAATAATAATAATAATAATAATAATAATAATAATAATAATAATAATAATAATAATAATAATAATAATAATAATAATAATAATAATAATAATAATAATAATAATAATAATAATAATAATAATAATAATAATAATAATAATAATAATAATAATAATAATAATAATAATAATAATAATAATAATAATAATAATAATAATAATAATAATAATAATAATAATAATAATAATAATAATAATAATAATAATAATAATAATAATAATAATAATAATAATAATAATAATAATAATAATAATAGTAATAATAATAATAATAATAATAATAACAATAGTAATAATAATAATAATAATAATAATAATAATAATAATATTTAATATTATAATATATGAAGTAATATTAAAACTTTTTTATATTATTTTATTTTTTTTTTTTTTTTTTCATACTTAGAATTTCCACCTAAAGAATCTTGTAAAAGTCTTGTTAATTTAGAATCACGATATGGTATATGTTTACTTTTTCCATCAACTAAGGCTGAAATACAGTTACCAAGTGCAGAAAGAGATAAATTAATTTTTGTTGCTTCTTTCAATCTTTCTCCTGTTGCTCCTGTTTTACTTTGTCTTTCACTACCGGCTAAATCAACTAAATGTAATTTTCCTGCATAAAAATGATCTTTACCATCAATTCCTGTATCACAACATTCAACAGTAATTGTAAATATAGAATGTGATCTAGAACTTTCAGCATTCATTAATGTAGCTCCAACAGCTCTATTTTTATTACCTTTAGTCATTAAATTGTCAATTTCTTCAACACTTTTTACTACATAAGATGACAAATCTTTGACATATACTCCTGTTTCTGGATTCTCTTTTAGTTCTAATTTTTTTTTAGTATCCTTTCCCAGTAGATCTTTAATTTCTTCGTTATAGATTTCTAAATAAGAAACTCGTACCAACCATTTTTTTTGAGTAGTTCTAGAAATATGTGAAAATATATGATCAAATGCATTGGGTATGATACCTCTTAATTCTGGTGAACTTTTACTGCCTTGCATTGAAAATGTCTTCCCAGAGCCAGTTTGACCTTCATATCATTTTAATTTGTATTATTTAATTTTTCAATTTAATTTTTTAATTTTTATTCATTTTTTTTTTTTTTTTTTTTTTTTATTTTTTTTATCATTAATGGATATTAATAATTATGTAGATATGTCATCATTAATTATATCAACCCTCATTATAATTAATTATAATTGAATATTTTAAATAAAATATATACATTTTTTTTTAAAAAAAATTACCATATGCAAAAACAGTTCCATTAAAACCATTTAATACTCCATCTATAATATTTCTAGCTGTTTGATTATATACATCAATCTGTTTATATAGATTATAATCATATAATAAAATAATTAAAAAATAAAAAAATTGTTTTTCAAAATTTAAATAATAATTATAAATGTTAGTACAATATAAAAGTAAATAAATTATTTTTTTTTTTTTTTTTTTTTTTTTTTTTTTTTTTTTTTTACCTGCTTGCAATCTTCATCGAATACACTATCGAATGTAAATGTTTTAATATTTTCTTCGTTTTTATCTTTATTTAAAGAACCTGTGCTTCCGTTATTATTATTATTATTATTTGAATTATCTTTACTATTAATAATGCTAATTTGACCTAATTTTGTATCAATATTAACAATTTTTTTATATCCTCCTTGTTTTTCTTTTTCGTTAAAGGGACGACACCTTACACTGACAATAACTGATTCACTCATTCCTTTTAATTTATGAGTAGAATACGTATCTCAACTGTTTTTATATATATATAATTTTTTATAGATTATTTATCCTATTGAATTTTTTTATTTTATTTTATTTTATTTTATTTTATTTTATTTTATTTTATTTTATTTTATCTTATATTTTTATCTAATAATTTAAAATAAAGTTAAATATTGTTTTGTAAGTAGAGAAAGCATTATTACTTTTTTTAATATAATTTTTTATTGATTATTTATTCTTATTGAGTTTTTTTTTTTTTTTTTTTTTTTTTTTTTTTTTTTTTTTTATCTTTATCTCTAAGTCTTCTAATTTTTCCTCTTTTATTTATTTATTTATTTATTTATTTATCTATTTATTTATCTATTTTGATCAAAATCAATTTTTTTTATTATATTCATTACGATGAGATTTTGTTTATAATATTTCTTTTACTGAAGATTTAAACCTAATATTCTATGATCTATATATTTATAATTTCGTATTTTTAATTATTATTAAATTTGTTATGGTTATTGTTTTTACTTGTTTATTATTTAATTATTAAGGTTTTCAAAGTAAATTTTTTTTTTAACTTCTTTAATAAACATTTTTCCTTTTTTTTTTTTTTTTTTTTTTTTTTTTTTTTTTTAAAAAAAAAAAAAAAAAAGAATGATATTAATCGAGAAATAGAGTTTAATTTTTAAATTTCTTATAATAATAATAATAATAATAATAATAATAATAATAATAAATTAATTATATTAGAAATAAATTAACTTTTAGATATAAATATTTCTTTCCCTTTTATCGATTAAAATAAAATAATAAAAATAAAAATAAAATAAATAACTAAATAAAATAAATAAATAAATAAAAAAAAAAAAAAAAAAAAAAAAAAAAAAAAAGATAAATTTTTTTAAGTATTTTGCTTTTTTTGGTTTAATTTTAATGACAATATTATTAAATGAAAAAATAAAATAAAATAAAAGAAAGATTAATTATCAATAACGCTTTTAAATTAAATAAAGCAAATTATTCCATGTCTATGTCTATTGCGTTTTTTGGTTTAATTGTAATGATAATATATTATTTTTTATGTCATATTTCATCATATATGATAAAATAACAATAATTAAATATTTAAAAAATAACATTTTCTAAACATCTTCAATTAATAAAAATAAACAATATGGTTACACTAAAAATTTTTTAATAATTTATTTATTATTATTTTTTATTCAAAAATAAACAAATTAAAGTTTATAACATTTTAAAAAATTAAAAAATAATTAAAAAATACTTTAAAAATATATATATTAATTAATAATTATTATTTTAATATATGATTAAAAAATGAATATTTCAACATTAATTATTATTTATAACAGATAGAAGACATTCACAAAAATAGCAGTAAAGGAAGGATATTATGTTTTGTTTAACAGTTGTATATATTTTATAATTAGTAAATTGTCATTCTTTATTTATTATTATCCCTTAAATCTCAAAATCATTTTTTCTTTTCTTAAAAATTATTAATTAAATATTAATCTTTTTCTTTGTTGATGTTTTAAATGATTCCACATATTTATCAATATCAGTTACATTATTTTTTATATTTAATGGGAAAATCCATACTAAATTATAAAGATCTACTGAAATAAATTTTATTGCTAAATAAATACATGGCATCTGAATTATTAAAAAAAATATTATTTTATAAAAATTTATTATATATTAGATCGATTATATAAAAATCAATATAAGTATATAAAATATAATTTTTATTTGTCTTCATTTATCAATAATATTTTTTTAATATTTACTGAAAATGTTATAAATATTATATTTGCCATCAATGACTGTTCGGCTGTTTCGCAACTGTTAATTCTTTTTATATCATAAGCATTACGATTTTTACAGTCCATTGTTTCTAATTTATTTCCATAGTAAAGACAAATCAAAGATGCGTAAAATCCAATAACCAGAAGAACAAGAGAATAAATCATTAAAACTTGTCTATTATAAATAAATAATGACCAGAGTCCAATAGCCCCAAAGGGTATTTGAAGTAAATAGCAAATCATAACAGTAATATTTATAATATGACTTCCAGAAATAATCCAATATATTACAGCACTGATTGAACCAACCTATAATTATATAAAAATATTTATTTTAAGAAATTAACTTTTAAATTGATATTTTTTTTTTTTTTTTTTTTGTAACAATTAATAATGTAATTTACTTACTACTTCAATTATAATAAATATATATAAAAGATAATAATTCAATGGCTTTTTTAATTTCATTTTAATGTTTATATTTATTTCTTATTCCTATTTACTTTTTTTACTCTTTTAGTACTTTATATAAATATTATTATTATTACTTTTTTGAATCAAGAATTTTAAAAATAATAATAATAATAATAATATATTTTAAGTAAAATTAATTACTTTTTATTTAATTATTATATATTACTAATTTAATATTTTTTATGATGTTGCATTAAAAGTTTTTCATTTATATTAGTAATAATAATCAATGAAAGATATTTTTTTTTATTATTTGTTGACGGAGTTAATTTTATAATTCTTTGAATTCTTAATTTACAAATTTACATTCAAAAAAAATTTTTTTTTTTTTTTTTTTTTTTTTTTTTGGATAAGAAACATTTATATTTATAGTTGTTAAACTTTTAATCTTTTTTAATACATATAATTTTAAATTTTTATAATAAAATCTTTATTTATTGAATTTTTATATATAATAAATTTTTTTTTTAATTGGTATATAATAAATAATATTTAACTTACATAATATATTATAATTATATTATTATTCGAAAGTGTAAATATGAATAATAAATTAAATTTGAGAATTTAAAAATAAAATTAAAAATAAAATTAAATACATTGATATTATATATTATAATATTAATATTAATTTAAAAAGATGATACCTAATATTTTATATCTTATTTTTTTAACTTTTTTTTTTTTTAAAAAAAAGTAGGTAATTAGAATTGTTTTTTATACCAGATATATTCATGAAACAAATTTACAATATTTATTAGAAAAATTATAAAAAGTAGAAATTATGGATCACTCTAATGGAAAAAGACTGGTGAGGTTTAAAAGATTATTACCTTAAAAATAAAGACGAATTAGATTAATATATAATATTTTTTGAATGTGTATAATTTTATGGAGATCAAAAAATAATTAATTTCATTATTCCATATTACTTTAAATTGAAATTAAATGCTATTGACGATAAAAATAAAAATGTGGAATATTAAATAAATTTTAAATTATAAAAGATCTTTAATAATTATTCATTCATACTATAAAACCAAGTTAATTGTCAATTTTAATTAGAATTTATATATTATAATACAATAAATATATAAATAAAAATGTTCATCTAATACAATTCATATATTAATTTTATTGTTATTATTATTATTATTATTATTATTATTATTATTATTATTATTATTATTATTATTATTATTAAACATTTATAATTTATATTTTAATTATTTTTTATTATTATTATTTTTTTTTATATCTTTATATAACGGATGAAAAAAATATGAAAAACTCATTGGTTATTTATTTTTTAATTATAAGATAAAACGTTTAAAATTAATTATATTTACTTCATTTAATTTAATTTTCATGATTTGATGATGGAATGGCATGTTTTTTTTTTTTTTTTTTTTTTTTTTTTTTGTTTGTTTGTTTGTTTGTTTGTTTGTTTGTTTGTTTGTTTGATTGATTTGATTTAAAATTATTTATATAAAGTGAATAATTTAAATAAAATAACTTAAATAAATAATTTAAATAAAATATAATTAAAAAAAAAAAAAAAAAAAAAAGAATTAAAAGGAAAAATAAATAATATTAATTATAAGCATACAATAAATTAAATCAAGTTTTTTTTATAGAAAAAAAAAAAAAAATTAAGATAAAAGATGAAAAATATGTTAATTATTTTATAAGTTTTGAATTGTTTAATGTTTTTTTTTTTTTTTTTTTTTTTTTTAATTTAAATTTAATGATAAATTTTTAAGAGAAAAAAAATTGAATAGAAAATGAAATCATTACATGTTCTAATTTATGTTATATATAGAATTAATTATTCTCCTTATTTTCACTTTGTTCATGTTTTTCAACATTACTATTATTATTATTAACAATATTGACTGACTTATTTTCTTGATTTGATGATTCTTCAATAAGTTTATTATTATTTTTTATCTCTTCTTTATCAATTTTTTTATTTTCTTCATTATCTTTCTTTCCTTCTTCATCATCTTCATCATCACTAAATACAAAATGTTGAATTTGTTCAATTTTAATAGAATAAGCTAAACATTCTTTTGCCTTATTCCAATCAATATAAACACGTCCTAAATGAACTTTACGATAATGTTCAACTAATGCTAAATATTGATCAGATATAAAGTATTTATGTAATCTATCAGAAGTTGGGTATATTTGTTCTTCTGGATGCCAACTATTTAATATAGTTTTAAATTTGCAAAACATTTATTATATTATATTAATATATTGATAATATAGAAGTTAATAATCAAAAAAATATTAATATATAATAATATAATATTAATAATTATAAAATAATAATAATATTAATAATATTAATTTTTAGAAAAAGAATTTACATAATATATAAATTAATATTATATATATTAATATTTACAAAAAGAATATATAAATTAATATATATTAATTATATATTATACAATACTAACAATTCTGGTTTTCCTGTTTTCTTGTTAATAACATGACCAAGTTTGAATGCCCATGAAACTGCTGCTAAACCATGCTCTCTCATATCTTTATTTAAATCATCTAAATTTTAAAAAATATAAAATAAATTTGAATTTTGAATGTTAAAAATTATATAAAATTTTATCGCTTAACTATTATTTTAATAATCAGATATTCATGATTTTGAACTTACAAAGCAATGATACAAAATAACCATGAAAAGCAGGATTTATAAACATATATCCTTTTTGGGAATAAATAGCTGCATTATGAAAATGTTCAGGTGTATCACATAAACCATCACGTCCTTTATATAAAATAATATTCATAATAGATTAATTTGGTTTTATTGATTATTATTTTAAAAAACCAAATATATATATATTTAATATATTTATATTTAAAAAATTTATATTACTAATTTAAATTTATGTTATTCATTTACCTTTTAATTTTGCTAATGAAATCATTAGATTACTAATTTTTCTACCCATCTTTAAACCAGGAAACCGTTGACCAGGGCATTGAGGTCTTTTTGTAGTAAATGTGCCATGTGGATTTTGCATGCATACCCATTCAATTTCAGTAATTTTCATTTCAGGTGTTACATTTATATTTTTTTCCAAGAACTTTATTAGTAGCATAGCTCCTTTTTTACTAACTAACAATGGTGTTAATTTTCTTTTACGAACTTCTTCTATGGACTTAGGTTGAAGTTCCATATCCATACCTGCATTAGTTCTTGATCTTAAACTACTTTGATTTGAATTTACCAATATATTATTATTTCCACTTTCATTTTTATTTTTAATATTCAAAATAGTAGGTGTCTCTAAAATTTTATCATTTTTTTTTCGAATATTATCATTATTATCATCTTTTTCTTTATTTATTGATATATTTGAATCTGTTAATGAGGATTCCATATTATCATGACTTAAATTAGTTTTAATTGGCATAGCATTAACAGGCGATGATATAATATTAGAGTTATTATTATCATTTTGATTTGTTATTTTATTGACTTTTAGTTTACCGTTTGAATTTGATTTCTTATTATCATTAATATCATTAGTGTCAATATTATTAGTATCAACATTATTACTGATTTTATTTTCCTCGATTGAATCTAATTCTGATGATGACTCTTGAGATGTTTCAGGAAGAGTAGGTGATTTTGGAGTATCAATTACAGGTGCTATTGGTTTTTCTTCCTTTATACTATTATTTAAAAATGAAAAAATTGAATTGATGACACTCGAAGCTGTCATTGGTGGTTGGTTATTATTACGCTTATTGGAATTATTACCAAAAGTAAGACTATTAATAAAATTACTAAAATCAAGAGAGGAACGTTTATTTTTATTTTCATCTTTTGAAAAATTTTGATAATTTTTATTTTTATCTTTTTTTTTAAGAATTTGGTTTGAATTATTATTATTAGTATTATTATTATTATTATTATTATTATTATTATTATTATTATTATTATTATTATTATTATTATTATTATTATTATTATTATTATTATTATTATTATTATTATTATTATTATTATTATTATTATTAATTTTCATCATTTTTTCATTTGGATCTAAAGGTAATTTTTGATCATCTACTCTATCTCCAATTGGATTTATTTTTAAACTTTTTTCATTAGATACATTTTTATTTCGACCAACCTGCATTTTAATGCTAGATAAAGATGTCGTAAGACTACTTTTGTTATCCTCTTTTTCATCATCAGCGTCTTCCTCATAGTCAGATAATGATTTATTTATATTCTTCTTCTCTGAATTTTTTTCAATATTTTCCTTAATTTCTTCATCTTCAGAGTAAGATGAAGCTGATGATACTTCAATGACTTCTATATCAACATTACTACCATGAGTAATAGAAGGGTTACGATTTAATGAAAATGTTCTACCTAAATTATACATTGAAAAATTATAACCAGAATTAGATTTGGTTGGTGACGGAGGGGCTATACTTTCTGTTTCATTATTTTTTACAGATGTTGTTGAATTATTATTTTGTGATAAATTAGCTTCTTTTAAATTGTCCGCTAGTTTATTACTTTCAATTTTACTATAATCAGATAAATTTCTTAATTTTAAACTTCTATCTTTTTTCTTTTCTTTTGCATCTTTTAAATAATCTGGTTTAAATTTACGGCTTTCAGGAATATCTGGTAAAACGTCAATTTCTTCTGCTTCATTAGAGGGCATATGATTTGCACGATACTTTAAATCTTGGTATGCTTTTAATTGATAAGTAGCAAGTTCTTTTTTTCTCATGAACCTATTTTCATATATTATGATATACAAAAATTACAAAAATAATAAATTTATTTAATTTATATATCATATTATTTTTCTTTTTATATAATATTCTTTTAATTGAAATATTACTTAATAAAAATAAAATAAAATAAAATAAATAGTGAAATAATATAAAAGAGTAAACTATTAATAAAAATAGAATAAAATAAAATAAAATAAATAGTGAAGTAATATAAAGGAGTATACTATTAATAAAAATAAAATAAAATAAAATAAAATAAATAGTGAAGTAATATAAAAGAGTAAACTATTAATAAAAATAAAATAAAATAAAATAAAATAAATAGTGAAGTAATATAAAAGAGTAAACTATTAATAAAATAGAATAAAATAAAATAAAATAAATAATGAAGTAATATAAAGGAGTAATATAATGGAGTAAACTATTAATAAAAATAGAATAAAATAAAATAAAATAAGTAGTGAAGTAATATAAAAGAGTAAACTATTAATAAAAATAAAATAAAATAAAATAAAATAAAAATATAATTAAAATTAAATATACATAAAACAAAACTAACATATCCATTAAAAAATTCTTTTCAGTAATAGGTTGATTAGCACTTGTCATTAATGATCTATCTAATAAAGATAATCGATGAACAAATTTATCATCACATTCCATACGTAATATTGTATTTGAATAACCCAATTTTTTTAAATCTTCAATAAATCCATTCTCACGTAAAATTCTTTATTATTATATATAATTATAATTAATAATAAAAATATATTTTTAGTTTAAAATATTTAGTATAAAATAATTATATTATATGAATTAAATAATATAATAAAATATTTTACTTATGAAAATCTTCTTCTGTGTATTCATCCAAAAATTTTGGTTCTGGATCATTTCCTAAATCACCACAAATATCAGAATCACTAAAGTTAAAATCAGGCATAGCCATAGGATTAGTACTTATATTAAGTTGACGTCTTAACGCCTCAAAAGTATTCGCAAGTGATAAATGCTCCATTTTAAAAAATCTTTATACATTAAATTTTGAACTATAATTAAATTATTTATGTAAATTTTTTAATTTTAATAAAATATTATTATTATTATTATTATTATTATTGATAATTTTTTTTTTTTAGTTTTGTTATTTAAATTTAAAGAATAATAATTATAATATTACCTTTAATTGTTTTAATCTATTTATTCTTATATACAATATACATATATATATTTATCTATAAACTAATGTTTTTTGCTAAATCGTTCAATGTAATATTCTTTAAATTTTTATATAAATTGCTTAATAATAGATATTTCAATTTATTTTTTTAGTACCACTTTCCCTTTATTTACTGCTTTATTTATTGAAATTTATTTAAAAAAAAAAGTATATTTATATATATAAATAATAATATTTTGAAAAAAAAAAAAAAAAAAAAAAAAAAAAAAAAAAAAAAAAAAAAAAAAAAAAAAAAAAAAAAAAAAAAAAAAAAAAAAAAAAAAAAAAAAAAAAAAAAAAAAAATTATATTATCATATATATAATGTTTCAAGAATTACATTACATATGAATTTAATTTATTATTTCTTGAGTTGTCAATATACCAATAAAAAATAAATATTATCTTTACATTTTATTTAATATTATTTATATGATATATAAATGTAATTTATATAATATATATCAATTTTTGATAAATGTACAAATTAAAACCTCTTTTATTATTATTATTTTTTTTTTTTTTTTTTTTTGATTTTTCCCTGTTTTTATCTTCTCGATAAGTATATAAATATATAGATATAAATATATATAATTAAAAAAGGATTCATATAAATTTTATAATTTTTTATCATTTTAATAAAAATAAAATTTATAAAAAAAACATTAAATATATAATTTTATTTCATATTTATAACAAAAAAGAATAACTGTTAATAATACTTTTAATAACATTAATAAAAATATTAATTGTAATTATAAAGGTATAATTTATACTCACTTAATAAAAATATTAATTGTAATTATAAAGGTATAATTTATACTCACTTATAAGTTTAATATTACACTTTAAATATTAACAAAATAACAGAATAATAAAGAAATTACTTTTTTCCTTAGAGAAATCAATTTATCAAATTGTTATTTTTTTATAATATGTGTTAACCTTGAAATAATAATTAAATAAAATTAAAAAATTAAAATTATAATATATATAAACAATAAAAATTTTATAGAAAATATTTTATAATTTCTAAAATTTTATTTAATAATATATCTATTTAAATAATATCTATTTTATGATTTTATTATACATATAATTAAAATGTAAGGAATTATTTATTATTATTATATTACAATATATATGTAAAAACTATTTCTATTATTATATTAAAGAATCTGTGAAATAAACTCTATTATTTATTATTTATTATTACATTTTATTTATAAATTAGTAATTTTTGTTATTTTAATTATTTATTATTTATAATTTATTAGCATTTGTGTTTTTTTCACCTATTATAACTATTAGATGAGATTTCAATATATGTAAATTAATTATTTAAATTGCATAATATATTAGTTTTTATTTATATTTAAATCAAAATCTTTAAATTTTTAAAAAAAAAAAAAAAAAAATCTTAATTTTTTTTTATATTTAATATAAATTTCTTTTTTCAATTTTAATTTTAATAAATTTAAAATATATTTAAAATATATTATTACCAAATTTTAAAAATATAATTATTGTTCAATAATATATTAGAATTGATTGAAATAACATGTAAAGATCTCTTAAATATGTATGAAAAATATAAGAAAAACTATCATAATCATATGTTTTTTATTTCTTTTATTTTTTTAATTATATTCAGAAACGATATTATAATACATAAAAAGAAAAAATTAAAATGTAATACAATGTACACGTTTTTAGACAAAATTTAAAGTACAAATTTCACCACAAATATTTCATATGTCACGTCATCATAATTATTTACATTACTTTATTTTTTTTTTTTTATTTTTTATTTATTATTTATTATTTATTTTTTATTTATAATTTTTTATTTATTATTTATTTATTATTTATTATTTATTTTTTATTTATTATTTATTTTTTATTTATTATTTATTATTTATTTTTTATTTATTATTTATTTATTATTTATCAATTATTATTTATTATTTATTAATTATTATTTATTATTTATTATTTATTATTTATTATATATTATTTATTATTTATTATTTATTATTTATTATTTATTATTTATTATTTATTATTTATTATTTATTATTTATTATTTATTATTTATTATTTATTTGTTATTTATTATTTATTATTGATTATTGATTATTGATTATTGATTATATTACTTATTATTAATTATTAATTATTAATTATTGATTATTGATTATTTATTTTATATTTATTTAAATTATAGTATTGTGGATATTGTATGTAAATAAATATATTACTATATATAGTAATAATATACTAATATATTTAAACAATATAAATTTTTATTCCTTTGAAAATAAATTTTTTGCTAAAGATATTTTAACTGCAAACATTTTCATTTTTAAAAAAAATATCTAATATAAAAAAAAATATGTAAAAAAAGTTATATTAAAAAAATGTTGAGATTATTATTTTAAGATTTTAAGAGACAAATGAAGAAAAAAAATTATAATAAAATTTATTTCATATATATATGAATATATATATATGAATTTGTTTATAGAAACAAATAAAGAATAGCAGTTTATAATAAACAATATTTTCATATATATACATGAATATATTTACTATAATTTTAAGTAATTTACTAGTTTAAATCTATTATTGTTTAAAGTGGCGAAGTAGAATATAGAAATAAATTTTTATTATGTTATTATGTTTAAAAAATTATAAAATAAAATTTTTATTTTTTATATACAAAATAAATTATTAATTTATTAAAATGTTTATAATAAATACAGTTTAAATTGATAAAACAAAATTTTGATTATAGCATAATTATTACAAATTAATTTATTAATTTATTAAAATTTTTATAATATATAAAGAATAACAAATTACTATTGATCATAGCTTTAATTATTCCTTATTATTAAATGATGTAAAAAAATAAAAAGATATTATAAAAGAGTTTTGTATATAAAATATTGTTAATATAATAATTATTATTATATTTATTTATTTATTTATTTAGGTTAGAATATGTAAAATATTTATGAAAAAGCTTCAAATGGGAGTATTACATGAATATGATGTAATTTACAATAGAGTATTACATTAAATAGTATATTACAAGAAATAGTATATAGCCTTTTAAAATAATAATTATAAATAATTAATTAGTTAATTAGTAAATAAATTAATAATAATAATAAAAAATAATAGTTAATTATAATATTTAATTAGAAAGATATCCTTATTTTTTTAATTATAAAAATATCTTAATGTTTTTTTAAATTGTATGATTGTAGAAAATTTTAAAAAACATAAAAATCTTTTCATCTAGTTATTATTTTTTTTAATTATTATTATAAGTTAGTATTTATATTATTTAACATTTAAACCATAGTTCAACAATAATATTTCTTAAATAAATTTTATCGAATAAGATATTAATAAAAATATAATACTAAAATAATTAATAATATTTAATTATAAAGGTATCTTAATTTTTTTTTTATTCTTTAATCTAAGTAATTGTTTAAAAATAATCAAAATTTTTATGATCTTTCCATCTGATTACTTTTTTTAATTTGTTATTATATTTAATTATTTATTTATTAATTATTTATTTGAATAAAACAATAATAATTTTTCAGTTTAATGTAATATATATTATTTACAATTATGTTTTTTTTTTTTTTTTTTTTTTTTTTTTTTAATGAATAACATCTAAAACAATTAACTCATAAATGAGTTAATTATATATACCAAATTCGAATGTGCTACATTTCGCATTATTGCTTTTTTAACTATGTTATTTAATGACATAATAAAAAATTTTTTAAACAAATATAAATAAATAAATAATAAATAAAAAATAATTTTAATTCTATATATATTAGATAATAATAATAATGGATTATAATTATTTTTATTTTATATTAGATAATAATAATAATGGATTATAATTGTTTTTATTTTATATTAGATAATAATAATAATGGATTATAATTGTTTTTATTTTATATTAGATAATAATAATAATGGATTATAATTATTTTTAATTATTAAAGAATATTAATTTATATATTTATTTTAAAGACATATTAAAACTTTTAATTTTAATTTTTATGTTAAGAAATATTTTATTTTTTAAAAACATTTAAAGAATTTTTTTTTTTTTTTTTTATATTTTTAAGATATTAAAGACTTTTTATTTTTAAATATTTATATATATATATTTATACAATTAAATATTAATAAATAATTTGTTATTAAATTTATAATTATTATATTTCTATTAATAACTTTTATATTTATATCATTAGCATCAATATTTTTATATTATTAAAAAAAAAAAAAAAAAAAAAAAAAAAAAAAAAAAAAAACTATAAAAATAAAATATTCATTATTTTAATACAAAAATTAAAGGTTTATATCTTAAAAAATAAATTCTTTAAATATTTATAAAAATTAGATATTTTTTAAAAAAAAAATTTTTTTTATATTTAAAATGAACAAATAAAATATCCTTTAAAAATAAAATATTTAAATAGAAATGTTTTCATTTAGTTATAAATTATATAATACACCATATTACAAAAAGGAAAAAATAAAGGACTAAACAATTAATGTAAAACCTTATTGTGATATATAAAAATACTCCCTCCAAATTATTACTTATTTATATTAAAAAATTACTGTTCTAAATTGCATAACACTACATTGTAAAAGGTAGCATTGCTAAATGATACTGTGGTGTATTTCGTAAAATTTAGAGTGTAAAATTTTTAATAAATAAATAAATTAATAAAAAATAAATAATATTATGATATATATATTAAATAAATATATTAAACTATACAAGCTAGAAAACAAATGTTTTCTATCTCTTAAAGATCAATAACCTTTAAAGTTTTGTAACAAATGAAATTTAAATTTTATGTAACAATTAATTCTTCTACATAGTTCTTAATTGATGAAATTTCTAACTTTTTAAATATAAAATATTAAATATTTTTAAATTCTCTTTTTTAATTCCATATTACACAAAAAATTACAATAATTTTTATTTCTAATTTCTTAATACCAATATATATATATTAATTATTAATTAACATTATTTTTTTTTTATTATTATTAAAAACAATTTATTAATTATTTAAAAATAATAAATATATTAAAACTTATTTATTTAGTATTATATTTTATTCATGAATACATGTTTAAATATAATATTATAAACAAATAAACAAAACGATATTATCATAACATAGATATTGATTTTCCTTTATAATTTTTTTATTAATTATCTATTTCAGTATTAGGTATTTCTTCAACAGGTGAATTATTTTGAGTTTCATTGAGTTGCACTGTTACATCTTCAGTAGGTATTTCTTCAGCAGGTGGATTATTTTGTGTTTCATTGAGTTGCACTGGTACATCTTCAGAAACTTGATTACTCTCGCTTACTGCATCTTTAATTAAATTAATATTATTTATATTTTTGTTTCCATCATCATCGTCATGTATATAAAAAAATTAAAGATAAGAGAAAATAAATAAATAAAAAAAAAAAGAATATTTTTTATTTTTTTTTTTTTTTTGTAAATATAAAAAAAAAAAATTTTTATTAGATATAATAATCAAATACCTTTTATATCACTTTTTGCATTTTCAAAAGTTTCTGATACATGATCAAATGAAGTTGTATGATTTTCTGGGACTTTATTTAATTTACCATCTTTCTTCCGTTCTAGATTAAGAAGATCATCTTGATTTTGATTAACTGAATTATCACCATAAAGTTTAAATGATTGACGAGTTGATTCACTTAATGTACGTTGCTTTGGTTTTCTTTGTCTAACAGTTTCACTATCATCTTTAGAGGTCTTAGATACTGTTGTTGTAAGAAGTTTGTCATTTTTTTTCATTTTCATTCCTTTACCACTTGAACTTGAATTAGGAACTATTAAATCATTTTGTTTTTTTTTTCTAAGACCAGAAGTACCAGTAGTTCTTGTACGATTTGCTTTTAACATACCAGCACTATATATACTTTCGGTAGTTTCTAATGGAGACTTTTCTCTCTTTATTTCTTCATTCTCATTCTTTTTAATTGGTGGAACATGTTTTTGTTTGGATTTTTGTCTCACTGGATAATTTTCTGGATAAATTGATATATTTCTTAAATAGACTTCAGTAATTAATCTATCTTTTTCCCATTGCTCAACCGAACAACTTGGTTTTCTTTCCTTTAATCTTTTAAGTAAAGTCTTTTTTATATATAATTATAATATATTATTTATATTTTATGAGATTAAAAATGCATTATGCAATTTTTTTTATTAAAATTAATTTTTTTTTTTTTTTTTTTTTTTTTTTTTTTTTTTTTTTTTTAAATTTTTTAGTAAACTAACATATATACATATATTTATATTTATATAATTACCAATGATTCTCTATTCATTTCATCTTCTAATCTTTTATTTTGCTCAGCATGCAAACTTCTGAATACAGGTTCAATAACATCATTATTATCATCTAAGTTAGTAGTACCAACATTATTTCTTCCCTGATAAATCATTCTATTCAAAATATTTTGATTATTTTTTCTAATTTCATCTTCTTTATCTATAAATCATAAATTTCATTTATATATTATATGTAAACATGAAAAAAGAAAGAATTATCTTATTTAATGATAACAATAAAAAAAATAAAATAAATTCTATTATTAAATTAATATTAATTTTTAATATACCTTTTTTCAGTTGTTTAGCCTTTAAATTTTGATCAATATGAGCATACTTTTTCGGTGCATTATTATCAACTGTTTTTTTAATATTTAAAATATTCATTTTATGAATAGAATATACATAATTATTCCACATATTAGCCATATATCGATTGCAAGATGGTTTTACTGATACGAATGATCTATAATTCTTTAAGTTTTTTTTACTTAATTTTACATATTTATTAGATTTCGTACTTTTACCACCACTTGAAGATGGTGGTACCTTTAGGTAAGGTTTTTCCTTTTTTTCTTCTTTTTCTTCATCTTCACCCTCATCTTCAGAGCCGTGAATAGATATATCACCAGCAATTACTCTGCGTCTTTCCGTTTCTATTTCATCTAATTCATCTTGTTCTTTAATTTCTCTCGTTTTCACCTCATTATCTGTTGTTTCCCCGGTATTTTTTCTACGAGAAGAATTTCTTAATCCTTGATTATTAATTTTTTTACCCACAGGAGCACTATTAAATCTACCGTATTTGTTGGTTTTACTAATACTTTTTCCATTACCATCTGAGTTATTGCACTTAATATGTTTACCATTATTATCAACATTATTAAAACTAATTTTATTATTTTTTTTACTCTTATTATTTATATTAACATTATCTTCATTGGTATTATTAGCTTTTCATAAATAATTTATAGTAATATTTATTAGTATTATAATTAGTATTAGTATTATTTAAGCAATTTATTATTTTTATTATTATTATTAATGTAATTTATTATTATTATTATTATTATTAATGTAATTTTTTATTATTATTATTATTATTATTTTTATTACACTTTGTATTATATATATATATATATTATATATTACAATCATTGTTACTCTTATTAATGTTATCTTCATTATTATTATCACTCTTACTATCGTTATTAATATTATTTCTATTCTCACCTTCATCTTTCTCTTCATTGTTATTATTATCATTACTACCATCGTCATTCACATTTATTTCTCTTGTTTTTATTTCATTACTATTACTATTATTATCATTATTAATATCATTATTGCTATTATCATTACTATTTCCTAATTCATTTATTAATGATACAGCATTTTCAGTCTGTTGTTTAATTTCATCTTGAACTTTATCCAATAGCAATTTATCACTCTCCTTTTGATTATCAAGATTCTGATCTGTTTGTTCAACAATTCCATTATTTATATTAATGTCGATTTCTCTTGTTTTTGACACTTCTACATCATCATTATCATAATTTGCTAATGTTTGTGCGGTTGTAGATTCATTAATTTCAACATTTGTCTCGGTCTCCGTAGTTGTTGGTACATTTGTCTGGATAATTCCGGTATCTTCTGGTTTTGTTTCTTCTTCTTTATTATCTGAATGATGTAATTCTTCATTATTAACTATTTTTAAAAATATGTATATTATGTATATTAATTCGTGATATTGCAGTTATAGAATTAAAATTGAAATTCAATTTTTTAATTAATATTAATAAACCTACCTAAATTTTGAATTTGAAGATCATTATTACTTTGTTCTTTTTATATATAAATATAATATATTAATATAATTAAAATACAACTATTTAAAAATATATATTGACTTTTCATTTATTATTCATCTTAAAAATATTTATATGTTACTATAGATCTATATTTATATACCTCCATTAGATTCCATTGTATCTTAATTACTTTACCCAGTTTCAGTTAATGTCTCACCCAAATTAAAATAAAAAATAAATATTTTAACTAGAAGGTTTATTTTTTTAATGCACTTTTTTATTATTTTAACAATAATTAAAAAAAAATAATTGACTATAATTTAGTATTTTAGTTATTTTATTTATAGATTTATAATTATATTTTTTTTTTTATTAATTGAAAAATATTATAATTTAATATTTTCTTCTATTAAAACGAAATATTTCTAATTAATTTTAATTATTTTTTTTTTTTTTATACAGTTCTCAAATTTAATTAAGTGATGAACAATTACAGAAATCAAAATATTTTTCTTTTTTAATCAAAAATTTAATATAAAAGTAACATAACAATTATTTTATAATAATTTATTAAAAAATTACAAACAAAAATATAATTTTTATAATAAAAAAATGAAAATATTTTTTAGGTCTTTTGGAAAAATTTTAATTTATATATACTTCATATATACATTAAAATAATAATATATAAATAAATATTATATTATAATAATAAATATATATAATATATATATTTTGACTTTTATTCTAATTGTTAAAACAAAACTTTAAATTATTATTAATAATGATGTTCAAATATAAAAAACGAATAAAAAAAAAAAAAAAAAAAAAAAAAAAATTTTTAATTTGTATTACAATTTAATTTTTCATTTAGTTTTATTATTATTATATATATATAATTTTTTTTTTATTATCATAATTAATTAAAATTATATATATAAATTTTTTTATTATTATTTGAACAGTACTTTTTTTTTTTTTCATGGAGAAAATTAAATTTACTACATAAATTATGAATATGAAATAATATATAAATTTATAATTTCTCCAAACTTTAAAACATCTTTATATTTTAAAGATAATATATTTCATAATAAAATAATATATATATCTATATTTCATACTAAAAACAAATTATTATGTAATACTTCTTAATTTTTGATTCATAAAAGACTAAAATCGATAATTAATAATAAAAATTATATCTTATAAAAATGAAATTATAAATATAAATATCATAGAATAATAATAATAATAATATAAATTTATACCATTCATTTATTTTTTTATTACTATTAAGATTAATATTATTTATTTATTTATTTATTTATTTATTTATTTATTTATTTATTTATTTATTTATTTATTTATTTATTATTTATTATAGTTATCTATTATATCATGATAATTATTTATTACTTTCATTTAATTTTTGAATTATTGATACTAATATAGCTTATAGGGAGGCAATAATTTAAAGGAAAAAAAAAATAATTAAAATAAAAAAAATATATATATAATATAATAAAATGAAAAAAAAAAAAAAAAAAAAAAAAAAAAAAAAAAAAATTAAAAAAAAAAAATAAAAAAAAGAATAATTAAAATAAAAAAAAATAATTAAAATAAAAAAAATTAAAATAAAAAAAAAAAAAAAAAAAAAAGAAAATATAAAAAAATAAAAAATGATATTATATAAAAATAAATGAAATTATTATTAAGAAAAAACTATAAAATAAAATTAGTAATTTTATAGAAATAGAAACAAAAAAATCAATTGGGAGAATAAAAAATTTTATATTTCTTTTAAAAAAAAAAAAAAAAAAAAAAAAAAAAAAACGTAAAATTATTAAATAAAATTTTAAATTAATCTCAATTTATGTATTATACATAATATATTAAATACTTATTTGATCTACTGTGAACAATTAAAATAATTATTATTATTATTAATTATTAGTTAATATTGTTATTGTATATATATATATATATTTATTTAGGATTTAACAATTCACAGATATATAATTAATAATATATTTTAATATTTATCGCTAATACTACAAAGCTACAATATATATATATATATATATATATAAAAGAAAGTTAACACCAATCTTCAAAGCAGATTATAACTGAAAGTGATGTAAATCCCAATATATAAGAGGAACACACAAAAATTGAGATGATATAATATCATCCTTCAAAAGAAAAGTTTCCATTATAAAAATGTTATATATAAACTACATATTATAAAAAATATTTTAGATACATTCAATATTAATAGAATAATAATATTAAATATTCGACTTTTAAAGGGAAATTATAGGATTACAAGTATATTTAAGAAAAAATTTTAATAATATTTAAATCGAATTAAAAAATTAATATAATGTAAAAATTATTTTATTCATATAAAATTAAAAGTTAATTTAGAATAATAAAAAAAAAAAAAAAAAAAAAAAAAAAAAAAAAAAAAAAAAAAAAAACAATAGTTTAATAATATCAAGTTAATTTTTTTTTTTAAATTATTATAATCCTAATAATATCAAGTTAATTAATAATATCAAGTTAATTAATAATATCAAGTTAATTTTTTTTAAATTATAATTATCTTAATAATATCAAGTTAATTAATAATATCAAGTTAATTTTTTTTTAAATTATAATTATCCTATTATAATATAGGATAAATATATATATACATATTTCTCCAATAAACCAATATTATCATTATAGAATAACTAGGTTTAAGGGGAAATATGTAAAATATATTAAAAATAAGCTCTAAATGTATTGAAATAAATTGTAATATAATTAATGTACAAGCCACAATATAGTATTATTTCTTAATCAGTATTAAATATAAAGCTGACATTTATTTATTTATTTATTTATTTATTTATTTATTTATTTATTTATTTATTTATTTATTTATTTATTTATTTATTATTACTTTTTTATTTATTTATTATTTATTTACTATTTATTATTATTTATTTATTTATTTATTTATATGCTTAGAAACATATGGTATTTCACACTTTTAAATATAATATTATAATTTTATAATTTTATAATTTTATTATTTTTATTATTTATATATATATATATATATATAATTTTTTTATTATTATTATTTAATTTTATTTATTTTATATAAGTGCACTATAATTAATTTTTATTTATATAATTTCTCTATTTTTGAATTGTACATATTAAACATTCAGAGAACAAATTTATTGAAATTTATATTATTATTTATATTTATATATTGATTAAATTATTTATTTATATTTTTTTGCATATAAAGATGATAAATTTTTTAGTAAGAATTATATTTATAATGGAATTTGTATTAATTAAATTATAACATATCAAAAATAACTCGGGCTTTTTTGTACGTAGACCAAATCTTTCTTATTTCTTCTAACGCAATTAAACCATCTTCCATCAAATATCCACTAATTAAACGTGGATCAACTTTTTCAAAATAAACATTACGAACTTCAATAAATTGATCACTAGACCTAGTCCACCAATTACCATAGGAAGAAGTAACTTCACTGGCTTCATTTTCTTCCATATTAATTTCATCTTCATCTTCACCAATCTTATCTCTTTGAGTAACAACGAAAACAGGAACTTCACCTTCATGATAATAATTAGCAGCCATAGCTATACAAGCACTACCCATTTTATTAACTACAGATCCATCTTCACCAACAACACGATCAACCCCTAAAAGACAGTAAGTAACCTTTTTTGTCTTTAAATAATAAGCCACAGAAGAATCAGTAATTACTGTAATAAAAATACGTGGATTTTTAGTATTTGGAAAATATCTTAAATTATTAGTTGTAATATAATCATTTAAACGTTGAGCAAGGTATAAAGCACCTTCATTTAGAGGACGTGATTCAGAAATAGTAACTTGTAACGTATATGGTTTTTGACTACTATGAACAGCATTGCATAAAGCTAATAAAAGCTTGTAAATAGTTGAACTAAAACTAGTTGTAAGTATTGAAATATTATAATCTGGTACAATATCAGTATTTTGATAGACATAATTTGGATCGAACATTGGGAAAAGATGTTGTATAGCATTTCTATTAATTCTTTTTTGAACTGTTGTTGCAGAATCCAAATAATCTTTAATACTGTTTGATAATGATTCTTGGAATTCAGCAGTATGATCTAATGAACTACCATGGGTATCAATAAAATTCTTAGCATCATTTAAAATTACACTTACATTATTAATAATTGATGTACTCATAGTTGGTCTAATTACTGAAATATGATGTGCAATATTCAATAAATAAAGGAAAGTTTGATTCAAATTTACAAATTTTTCTCTTGGTGTTTCTTCTGTTGCAACCTTAAGTAATGCTAAAGATTTCCAAGTATATTCTATAGCACCTGATGATCTATCTCTTTGTAATTCATATAAACCAGTATGAATCTTATCGGGTAAATACACACGATCAATAATATCTTTAAGTTGAGGAACAATTTGATATTCGTTAATTTTTTGTGGTTCAACAAATGAAACTTCACTATTTTCAGAATCAAGTTTTATCTTTTTTGGATCAGTAATAATTTTAAAAAGATATGGATATACTTTTCAAATATATATATATATACACACATATTAATTTATATTTATTATTTGCATATCAAATAAAAGAAAAAAGAAAAAATAATAATAACATAGAGTTTTATACGCACCTAAACCTTTAACACCATTATTATTAATTTTTAAAGGCTTTCCAGTTCTTATAAAATGTAAATCATGTTCACTGAAACCGGTTTTTTCTTTTATATCTGCAAGTGCTCTTTGTAAATATGATTTATCGCTTGGTTCAAGACTTCCAGTAATACCTTCATACATGAAATTTTACAAATTGATAGTTAAATTATTATATTTTAATAAAATAATAATATAACATTTTAAAAAATAAAATAAAATAAAAATGAATTTTTTATTAAATTTTATGGTTAAATTTAATTTTTAAGTTTATATATTTATGTAAATTACCTCCCCAATGATGTTGATATGAAGAAACTTTATCACTTCTTTTTAAAAGTAATATTTTATTTCCTTGAGTTTGTGGTAATAATGATTTTTTCCATTTTGGTATAGCTTGTGGTAATACATTGGTAGGTGGATCACTTATTGTCAATAAAGAAGTAATTAATCTAAGTTGATTCATTTTATATATACCTATTGCTTCCCTATTTTTATTTAATAAATTTAACATTGATTAATTATTTTAATTTAAATTTATTTACTATACTTAATAATTAAAATATTTTTAATCTTAAAAATTTATATTAAGTAAAATTTTATTTACTTGTTTTTTGTTCATTATTATTATTATAATTACTAATGTAAACATTATTACTATTATTATTATTATTATAATTACTAATATAAATATTATTATTATTTTTATTATTATTATTTTTACTAATATAAATTTTATTATTATTACTATTATTATTATTATTATATTATTACTGTTATTGTTATTATATGAAATTTTAAATATTAATTTTATAAAATCATCTCATAAATTAATTATTATTAAATACATTTCATAATTAGTTCTTTGATTTCAAAATTTTCTATAAAACTATAATTTTAGTATTAATTAATTGATATTAAAAAAATCATTACTTTTAAAATTTTAAATGAGTATAAAAATGATTTAAGATTTCAATTTTTTATATTTTTATTTTTTTTAACTAGTTTTAATTTTTTTGTTAATTCTTATATTATATTATATTATTGATAACTTGACTTAATCAAAGGAATTCATAAAAAAAATTATAGTTTTATTTAAAATATTCATTATATAGTTCACAAAAAATTATGAATAAATTAAAACATTTCTTTATAATAATTTATTATGATTATTTATTTTGATTACACCAATATAATTATTATCTACCTTCAATACTATAAAATTAAAAAAAATTAATAAGAAAATAATTTTTTTGATTTATCAATGGCTTACATATATTTAATACATATATTATATATATATATAATAGGTTTTATAATTTAATTTTTTTTAGTTTTAAATAATTTTATTTTCATAATATTTTTAAATATAAATATTTCTTTCAAATATTTAATTTACTTTAATTAAATATATTGTAATATATCATTAATATATGCCATCTTTTTTTAATTTTTTTACAAAATTTAAATTAAAAAATTTTATTAATATTTTGATATTGTAGATAAAATATAAATATTTATATATAATTGTATATTATGTAAATATATTTTATATAATTAAAATGTTGATAAATTAATGGATTATACACATTTAAAATATCAATTATTAATTATTTTTTTTCTTTTTACTGTAACAAAATTTATTATTACTATTATTTTATTGTTATTATAATTATCATTATTATTATTGTTATTTATGTAGTTTATATATAAACTTTATAAGTATTTCAACAGATTTATTTAATTTCATCTTTTATATTTTTAAATTTTATATTATAAACTAGATTACATATACAAGATTTTTAGAGTCAATCTTTTTTTATATACCATTTTAATCATTATATTGATTCATAAATAAATTAATAATAAAAATATAAATTTCCCATAATCTACAATAAAAAAATATTATTATTTTCAAAATTCAATATTCATCTATCTTAATAGAATATTTTAAGTATTTATTTCAAAATAATTAAAAAAAAAGTTATTGAATCACTAATAGAAAAAAAAATGATGAAATTAAAATTTTTTAATTAAAAAAATCTATATATAAATCATCTGTAATAATAATAAAAAAAAATATTAATTCAAAAGCATAAAAAAAAAAAAATTAAAATTATCATTAAAATTAAAAATAAATTGTTCAAATAATCATATACAATTTATGCATTTTATATTTATGATAATTTTTTAATGGCATATTAATTTACTTTGCACATTAAATATTTCATATTATAAATTCTTCAATTGATAAATTGACACTTAATAAGAATCTATTTCTATATTTTCTATCTTTTAGTATTTTTATTGATTGAATTTTAATATTCGTTAGTAAAGGAAACTTCTTTACTAACTTTATTTGAATTTATTTTCTATGTTACATTGTAGTAATTAAACAAGTAAAAAAAAAATTATATTAAAAATAGAGAAAATATTGTTATAAAATGACCATTTTAATAAAATTTATTTATTAATAATTACATAAAAATAAATTAATAAATCATTTGAAAATACGTGATATATTAAAAGTGATATAATATAAATGATAAAAAATAAAATTATGTAACGACATAAAATTATACAAGAAAATAAAATTAATGTAAACATAAAATTCATATCATTAATTTTATGTAATGTTAAAATTGAAAGTAATTTATAAATTTCTTTTTATTATTTTTATTATATTTTTAATTATTTAAAAAATTATTATTTTATATTAATATATTTTATTATTTATAATAAATTTCTTATTAATATTTTATTAATATTTTATAAATAATATTTTATAAATAATATTTTATTTTTGTAAAATATTATTGTATTATCTACTCCATGGAATTGCACAATGGATAAATGTATATGTGAAATATAATATTTAAATTTAAGTAAATATAAATATTTTATCCAATTATTTTATTAAGGAATATATACATTTAATAATAATAATAATAATAATAATAATAATAATAATAATAATAATAATAATAATAATAATAGTGATAAAAATGCTAATGCTAATGTTATTACTAATACTACTATTAAAATTCTTTTTGAAAAATGAAATGTTACCAATTATGAGTAAAACAAAGTTTTAAAAAAAAAAATAAAAAATTTTTCCTCAATCTAATATTTTTTTATATATTTAAATGTAACTTAGTCAAGAAACGCTTTTTGATTATATAAATGATAAAAACCATGATCTTTATATATTCTTGGGATTGGAATTATAAATGCAAGATAAAAATAAAATGATTTCTAAATATTTGATTATTCATATTATTATTTACAAAAATATATTAAAGATAAATATTAAAAGCTAAAAGAAGATATATCATATTTCAAAATTTAGGATCGTATTAATTATTAATCTATGTAATATAGTATAAATCATATGAGCAATTGAATATTATAAATACAAATTATCAAATTGTACAATTCAACTTGATATATATCTTTTAGGTATTATACTTTATATCTTTTTTCAATAGCAATAGAAAGAGAAAAATCACTTTATGATTTAAGAGAAAAACAAATTTTACTAGAAAAATATGTAAAACAATGACCACAGGAAGATGCAATTGTTCAATAGTTAACTCAGAATGATCTTATAATAAATGACCAACAATTAATAAACTTTATGAGTTGTGTATTTCTTAAGTAAATTTCCAAATTTCAGCCACAAGAATGTCATCCATTTCTAATAATGCAATAAATTCATTTATTTCTATTATTAAAATACAGGAATAAGTAATATAATAATTAATAAAAATTTTATAAAAACCAATATATATATAACAAACATAAGTTATTAAATATAATTATCAGAAACATATATATATAAATTGTAATAATAATTGATATAAATACTATTAAATAAAAGAGGTGAAACAAAGTAGATTAAATATTTTTATTATCAAATTATTTAGAATTATTAATAGCTTAGAAGGAAAATATTCAAAAATTATACTTCCAATTGTTAACTAATAAAAAAGAAAACCAACTACAAGAAAATATATAACAATGGATAATAATAAAAAGAAAATTAATAAAATAAAAATTAATAAAAAAAAAAAAACTGTTGAAAGACATGCCCCGATATAAATATCAGAACATATTTATGCCTTTTTATCAACATGTGTTGTTATATTTGGACAAAATATACATCTCCGTCCTTATCTAGGGGATGTGCCAACTGTCTCTCGGCTCATACAACACATATAAAATTGTTCTTTTTTTTCTATTTAAATATATTTATTTTCAAAATCATAAAAATTTATGGTTGAAATATCTTAATATTTATTGGCCATAAATTATTGTTTTATTATATTATTGAATAATAAATAACAAATTAATTAATTTCTTTTAATTAATATAATAATATAAAATTAATACAAAAAAAATAAAAGAAAAAAATTTAGTTTTCCTATTATATTATTCTAAATGCAATAATACGATTAAAATAATTATTAAATAAGAGAAATAAAATTTTGTTATTTATTATTTGCTTATACTTTTTAGATTTTTATATATTGGTTTTACATATACATATATAAACAATATGTAATGAATAATTTTAAAAAATTTTGAAATTTATTAATAAATAAAGTTAAGTATTCTAATAAAATTAAATATTATTTTTATTTATACTTTAGAAAAATGGCTGGAATTAGTCGTAAATTAATTATTGTCGGTGATGATGCTTGTGGTAAAACTTGTTTATTAATTGCCTTTTCAAAGGGAATCTTCCCAGAAGTAATTGAATTCAATAAATTCAATATATTAATAATAAATAATTAAAGAAATAAATTAAATATATTAATAATAAATAATTAAAAGAAAATATTTATATTATTTTAATTCTAGGTTTATGTACCAACCGTTTTTGAAAATTTTGTTGCTGATGTTGAAGTTGATGGACATCATGTTGAACTTGCCTTATGGGATACTGCTGGTAGGAAGTAGTTTTTCTTGAAAATTTGATTTGAAATATAATATAGTTATATGATTAAATAAAATTATTATTAATATAGATCAAGAAGATTATGACCGTAATAGACTACTTTCATATCCAGATTCTCATGTTATTTTAATTTGTTTTTCTGTTGATTCCCCAGATAGTTTAAATAATGTTGAAGAAAAGTGGAAATATGAAGTTTCATTCTTCTGTCCTTCATATTTACCAATAATTTTAGTAGGTTGTAAGAAGGATTTAAGAAATGATCCAAATATTATTGCAGAATTAAGAAAAGTTAATAAACAACCAGTTTTATATAAACAAGTAATGCATTTTTTTTAATTTATTATATGATTAAGAATATAAATAAAATTCGAAATAATTACTAAAAAGATTTTATTAATATTTAGGGTAAAGCAGTTGCTTAAAAAATTTTCGCCTGTAGATACTTAGAATGCTCTGCTAAGGATAGAAATCCACAAACAAATGGGGTTCGTGAAGTATTCGAATGTGCTACTCGTGCCGCTTTAGATTACCCAAAAAAAAGGAGGAGTAGTGGTGGTTGTATGCTTTTATAGATTAAATATATAGAATATCAAATTTAAATAATATAAATTATATAATAGAATTTCTATCATTATATAATACATTCATAAATGTGACATATAAAGCTTATATCATAAATATTTTATTAAAAAAAACAAAATATTAGAACAAAAGCCATCCCCTAATAATTTATATAATTTCTATTAATTTAAGCTAATTATTATTATTAACGAGATTATTGTTCAAATAAAATAAAAAAGTAAAAATAAAAATAGAACTTATGAATTAATAAAGATAAACAAAATAAATAAGAAAATAGTTAAAATATTTACTTTTTGAAAATAAAATTTTTAAATATAAAACTAAAAAAATATTATAATCAAAAAATTAAAAATCAAAATAAATTAAAATATAATAGAAAGAAAAGCATCAAACAAGAAAAAGAAGAAAACAAAAAAATGCAATAAATTAAATAGCATTATAACTTATATATAAATAAGAAATAATGTTATTTTGGTATTGAATATATATCATTGATATATAATTTATTAATAATTTATTGTTTATTAAAATCTATCTATTTTTATAATAAAAATAATGTTAATTAAATGTATATTATGAAAGATCCAATAAGATGAATATTATTAATTAATCTATTTATTTGTGGTCTAATTTCAACATAATAAAAATTGAAAAAAGAAAAGTTATAATTATTATTATATAAAGATGTTCAACCATTTTCTTCAATGAAATGTAATAATAATAGTTATTTAAATGAAATTTATTGCAAATTTTTTTTCTTCAATAAAAATTAAAATAAAATTTAATCTATATATAATTCCATTGTAAAAAAAGAACTAAATATTTTATCATCTATCAATAAATTTCAAATAAAAAATTTAAAAAACTTTTTAATATATTATAAAAAATATTTTTCTTTTTTTTATTTATTTAATTAGATGTTAAAAAAAATTAATGTATAGCCCACAAATTTATTAATTGAATATTTTTAATTATAATAAAATTTTATTAATTATTAATTAATATTTAATTGTTGATTAATAAAAATTATATAAATAATTAATTTTGCTTTTATTGTGTAAATTTTTTTTTTATTTTATTTTTTATTTATTCTTTTTTATTTTATTATTATTTTTTTTTATATTTTATATATTTATATTTTATATTTATATCAATTTTTTATATTTCATATAAATGTTCTATATATAATTTTCATAAAGCACATAAACATAAATTGTTTCCCTCATTTAAAAGAACAAACCTTAAAAGGACCGAATCTGAGTGTACTTTATCAGGTATTTAAAAAAGTAATATATATAAAGTTCTTTTTTTTTTTTTTTTTTTTTTTTTAGATAATATTAATTTATATAAAATAAAATTTATTATATAAATAACTTTTAAAAGGTTAAATTTATAATGTGAAGAGTAATGTAAATGAAATTCTATTAGAGAATATTGTTAATGAAAATCATTATGTACGTAATTAATATTATGTATAATCTAAAATAAAAAGTATATATATAATAGAATCCTATATATAATTTATTTATTTAGAGGAATTACAACGACATATCATTATTTAAAATGAATAGTAACATTTACTCCTAAAACTAAATTTATTTTTATATCTTAATCTTAAGAAATACTGTAATCTACTATTTATTATTCTTGGATAAAGAAATAAACTATTTCTAGTATTTTTCTCTTTTATAATTATTTATTATAATAAAATTCCTCTATTAAAGTATAAATATTAATTTACTTTTATTAATTATTAAATTAAATAATAAAAATATATAAATCAATTTTAATATAAATATTATAAAAGCTAAATTAATACATAAATTTATGCTTTTACTACATTTCTTGATAAACATAAGAATGTGAAGCATTTCGACATAATTTATGTATAATCATCATAAAATTTTGTACAATGTGTATAATATATGTAATACGCCACTATTTTCAATTTATATTTTTATTTATTGTTTTTTATCATTAAAAAAATAAAATAAAAACAAAAAAAAGAATAAATAAATGAATAAATGTATTTTAGCATTAAAAAAATAAAATAAAAACAAAAAAAGAATAAATTTTCTGTTGAGAATTTTATTTTATTTTTATTTTTTTTTAATTTTATTTTATTATTATATTTTATTATTAAATATTTTAATAATAAAACCTTTCCATTTTATTTTATTCAAATAAAATAAATAAAATTATATATTTTATTATTAAATTAATTAAATAATAAAATAAAATTTATTATAATATTAAATATTTATTATTAATAAAATTTAAATATTGATATTGATATTAATAAAATATTTTGATATTGATATTAATGAAATATTTTGATATTGATATTAATGAAATATTTTGACATTGATATTAATAAAATATATTGATATTGATATAAATATAATTTAAACTATATATATTCTAATTAATTATTATTCATATATTTAGAGTGTATTTAATTCTATTAAACATTTTTACCATAAATCAATGATATCATTTTTTCACATTTTTTATCAATTAATCGAATTCCTTTTTTTTTGTATTTTTTAATGAAATCATTGATTTCATCAGTTTTTGTTATTATTCTTTTTTTTTTCCAAACTCCTTGAATTTTCCTTTTGTAATTATTGTAAGATAAAGATTCTTCTCTTTTTAAATGATAAATCAATTCATAGAAAGAAGGTTTTTTGTAAAACAATTTTTTTAAGTAATTGTTAAAAGATTCTGAAGCATTATTTGTTATGTGGTTTACATCGTTATAATAATTTGTAATAGCTTTATATAACAAATAAATTTTATGATTATTTTCAACTTCATTATAACATAATTTATTTTTTTGAACTTCAAACGATCTTTTATAATGCCATACACAATATTTAATAGTAATATTATGAAATATTTTAATAGAAGCATTGGATATACTCTTTTCAAAATCACAAAGCAAAATTTTTGGTATAACTATAATATTATTATTATAATTACTTATAATATTATTATTATAATTACTTATAATATTATTATTATAATTACTTATAATATTATTATTATAATTACTTATAATATTATTATTATAATTACTTATAATATTATTATTATAATTACTTTCATTCTTTTTTAATTCTTCAAATAACAATTCATAAGTTGCTTGTTTTTTATTATTTAATATAGATAGTGATGTAGTATAAAAACTATTTATTTCTGAAACAAACTTGATAACCAAATATTGGTGCAATATAAAATGTACCATCAGCAAACATATGTTCGTTGTATTTTATAGACAATTCTGTTTGGAATGGGGAATGATGATTGAAAAATTATAATATTAGAATTTTTGTATATCATAAAATTTTCATCTCTTTCGTTTATATAATATTCAGATTTATCTGGAATTTCATTAAATTTTGATATATATCAGGAGGTAGTTGTTTTTTAATATATTTTGATATTTGGGATTTAATTGAAATATATTCAGGGCATATCAATCCAATTTCTTCAAATATTTCATTATATATGTTTTGGATTTATATCAAATGGGATTGAGGTTTTTCTAATTTCATTTTTCATTTTATGTTTTACTATTGATACAGATGCTTCATATTCTTTTACTGGATGAGTATGTTTGTTTTCATATTTTATTACTTTATTATTATCATTTAGAATAATGTAAGATTTACATTTTTTAACTGTTTTACATTTAGTATATTGGAATATTTTTGTATTATTCGTTATATACCATAAATTAAATTTATATTTTCTATTTACAATGATTTGGTTTTTTTCTTTATTAGTTTCACTTATTTCTAATTGATCATCCATTTATTATAAATATTTTAAATTAAAAGTTTTATTTTTTATATTTTAATTTTTTTTGTTTTAATCTATTTTTTTTTATCTTATATTTTATTTTATTCTTTTTTTTTTTTTTTTTTTTTTTTTTTTTTTTTTATTTTTTATTTTATATTTTACTTTATTATTTATTTTTTTTATTTTATATTTTACTTTTTTTTTATATATTTTATATTTTATAATTTACTTTTATTTATTTTTTTTTATTTTTTATTTTACTTTATTCTTTATTTTTTTATTTTTTATTTATTTTTTATTTACTTTATTATATATATATATATATTTTTTACTGTAAATGTTTTTAAAATTAAAAAAAAAAAAATAAAAATAAAAATAAAAATAAAAATAAATTTAACCCTATTCCTATTCATTTATTTTTACAAGCCACATTGTAATACATGAATAAATGATCAAACATAAATTATGTCGAAATGCAATACTCCCTAAACATAAATTTATTATTAATTAGAGTTTTTATTTCCATTTTATATCTATACATTTTTAAAAGATTTATAATTATTCATTCTAATATTCAAATATTCTGAATTACATTCTTTAACAATAAAATGTTTTAAAAAAAATAAAATTATGTAGTATTTAAAACTTTAAAGATTAAAAAAATATATTAATTATAAATAATTATATGTGATATAAGTAAAAAAAGCAACCAATCTTTTTCTTGTTTCTTTGCGCTTGCCATTAGATAATAAAATTAAATAATTTATTATATACATAAATATTTAGAAGTAAATATTAAAAAATAATAAATAATATATATTTAATATAATTTTGATTAATAATATGATTTTATAATATTATTAATCTTAATTATTAATAAACCTATATATTATTATTTCATAATTTTCATTAAATTTTATATTAAAATTAAAATTTAATTAAATATAATATTTAATTTTATTTAACATTCATTATTATTTATCATTACGAAAATAAATTTAAGCTTCTAAAACTCTAACCCAATAATATCATTAAAAAATTTATTTTAATTTATTTTGTGTAATTCGCTCTTAATTATATAATTTATATTTACGAATAAACCGCATTTTTAAACTTTGTCATTTAAATATTTATAATATATAAAATTTGAACTATTTTAAAACATCTTACTCATTAATAAATATTCTATCTTTATAATATAAATTAAAATTTTAATTAAAAAAATAATATAAAACAAAAAAAAAATTTTTTTTTTTGTAAATAGTTTATTATTTATTGTTTTTATTCCATATATGATAAATAATACTCTATATATTAAAATTTTAATATTTATATTATTCTTGATTTTTATTAATAAAATAGTTATTATTCGTTATAAATAGTTTAAAAAATTCCTACATTTTTTTTTTTACTTAATTATTATGTAATTATTACGAATAATAAAATTTAACTATTTTTAATTATTTAAAAAAAAAAATTTATAAATTAAAAGATATTTTCTGGTAAAATATAAAATTATATTTTAATTGTAAATTGTAACTTAAATTATTTTCTTTAAAAGAGCAAATATCATAATAGAAAATTATATTATTATAAATATGAAATTATTTGAAATTTTTACTATCTTTTTATTGACTTTGGTCAATTATTCATTTGCTGTATGGGAAACACTTATTAACAATTCACTTACAGATTATCAAACTTTCGAAAAATATTGGAATTACTTATATCCATGGGGATCAGGTATGTTTTAAAAACTTATTAAGATATAATATGTTTATTATATATAATAGGATAATAGGAAAATATAAATATAAATAGTATTAATTGTTTTCTAAAATATTTTAATATTAAAGATCATAATGGTTCTGCACGTATGTATGGTTCAAGTACTGACCATAATCATGTTTACTTAAAGGAAAATACTGTTGTTATTTTAGCAACAAGAATTAATTGGGATGAAGGTAAGAGTACTGCTAACCCTCATCCAGCTATTCACTATCACTCTGGTGCTATTCACTCGAAGCAAACTTTCACAATCAACGATCAATTTCCAAACTATGAAATCAGAGGAGAATTTATGGTACCAACTAATGGAGGAACCTGGCCTGCCTTCTGGTTAAATGGTGCTCAGACATGGCCACCAGAAATTGATATTGTTGAATTTAAGGGTAATAATGTTAATTGGTTTAATACATTCAGAACTTCAAGTGATGTTTCTACCTATAAAAGTAGTATTAGTAACCAAGGAGCTTGGCATGAATATCGTGTTTGGATCACTAAAGTTTCAAATACAGATATGGATATTCACTTCTATATTGATGGTGTCTGGAAAGCTAAACACACTGCTAATCATGTTGGAAAGCCATTCCATTTAATTATGAATTTACAAATGGAAGGAAGTTCTGGTGGTAATGGCCCAAGTTCAAATACTTACTACAGGGGTAGAAATATTTATGTTGGTAGAACTAGAGAATATTAAACATTAATGTAAATTTTCAAAGAAATCGAAGTTTTTTTTAGTAAAATTTAAATTAATAAAAAGAAATATGTTTTATTCTTGTAAATTTTTATAATTTTTTTATTATTGATTATTGAAGAATTTAAACGTATTAATAAAATTGAATATAATTAATTAAAATTGATATTTATTAAATATATCCATATATATTTTTAATCTATTAAATTTGTTGATGTACATATATTAATTTACAACATTTAAAAAAAAAAATTAGTATTACAAAAAAAGTTTTTTTTGATGATAGTCTAATAAATTAAATACATTATTAACCAAATTAAATAAAATTTTCAAAATATAAAAGCGTGCACGTTAATTAAAAACAATGTGAATATTGTATAAAAAGCATATAAACATTAATATGTAATAATTGCTATTTTGCTATTTTCTTTAGTACTTTGGAATGATAGAAATATAAAATGAGATATTGTTTATTATAATAATTATAACGGTATGATATTATATATTAATTATCTATAAAGCTTATCGTTGAACCCTATTATTAAATTATTTAACTCTAAAGTTACTAAAGCTCTCTTTTCTGTTAGTAAATTTCTTTCAAATTCCAAAATTCCTATTCCATTTAAGAAGATTATAATTAATTCCTATGTACTTAGTAAAGTCTCTTACTTAGCACCTTTACTTGATTCAAATAAAGCTAGAACAAATAATACTCAGAAATTAATTAATAAAGGATTAAGATGGATTGCAGGTTTACAAAAAGCCTAATCTTCTATTAATGTATATTCTATTTCAAAAGATTTAAATATTCCTCCATTGTCAGCTAAGTGTGCTTTGTCTCAAGTCAAATGTTTTGATAAATGGAAAGATTCAAATTGTATTATTTCCTATTTAGTTAATAATATTCTAAAATCTAGAAAAAATACATGGACGAAAGAAAGTAGAACTCTTAAATGTAAACTAGAGAAAAGAGGTAATAACGATAATAAAATCAAGAATTTTTATTGGAAAAGAGATATGAAAATCAATTCTATTAAAGCTGAATTTTATGACAAAAACAGATTCGAAGAAACATCAAATTTTATAAAACTTTGTTATGAATATCCTGATCTTTCATATGGTTTCTATTGGCTATTGAGAGCACGAAGTGGATATAGATTAGATGCTAGAATTGCTAAAGCTGCAAAAATAATAGATCAAATGTGTCCTAATTTTTGTCCCTGTTTAAAAGTAATAAACAATGGATAAGGCATTGGTTAATTGATTGTCCATTTTTCCATCATATTCGTAGTAAAGTTAATGATAAAGTTTTATTTTTATATAATGATTTTAACCATGGCAACCTAACAAATGATATTGTTAATAGTAATAATGATAATATCAGCAGTAATAATAGTAATAGTAATAATAGTAATAGTAATAATAGATATAGTAATATTAGTAATAGTATTATTAGTAATGTTAGTAATAGTATTGAAAATAATGTGTATGTTGATTCTAGTGTGTGTGAAAAAGTGTTTAATTTCCTTCTTGGGGGAAGAAGTATTAATAACAGTACAAGGGAATGGAAGGTTCTATTTAAGTCCCAGATGAAATCAGGTGCTTATTCTGATACTCCATTCTTGGTGGTTACTGCGGCTCTTCTTCAATTAATTATACCTATTGCTATTGGCCAGTAATGGTTTTTGTTCAATAGGTTCAAATCGAATCGTACTACTACTACCAAGAGCGTCAATGCTGAAGAAACAGTAAGACAGGCCAGCAGGGCTAGCGCAACCAATGAAGATCATAATTTCGTATCTTAAAATTATGATTAACATTGTGAAGTCAAAATTAATTATTATACTTCAGTGTAATAATGCCCTTGTGAAGTCATACAGATATTAATTAAATGAAACTAGAATATTTTATATCATTATTTTATTTTATTTTATTTTGTATTTTTTTTTTGTTTTGTTTATTTTTTATCTTTTATTTTCTTTTTATTATATGTATTTTTTTCAAATATTTAATTAATAAGATGAAACAAGTTTGCTGCCGTTAAAAAAAAAAAAAAAAAAAAAAAAATTAATTATCTATGTTCTGTAAGATAAATAAAATATGCAAATTTAAAAAAAAAAAAAAAAAAAAAAAAATAGGAAATACATAATAAATATATATACAATATAATATTATATTAATATATATTAATATTTTTTTATTTAATGAATCATTGCTTTTTGAAAATAAAGTAGGATATTTAATAAAAAACCAATAATTTAAAAGATATATATTTATAATCAATTAATTAAATAAGGTAATGGTTTTATTTTGTATAATACATTAATAATATTATTAGATACAATGCTATTAACATTTTCAGATATAGTAATATATATATATATATATACATTTGTATAATATTGTAAAAAATAAGAATTGAATTTTTTTTTATGATGTATTATTTGTAAATTAATAATATTTATAATATTATGAGATATGAAAATATTTATAATATTGTGAGATATAAAATTAAATATATTATAAATATAATATTTATGTATTGTACTAAAGCTTATTGAATAAGAATATGTTCAAGTTTACTTATATATAATAATTATTATAGATTTTTTAATTAATGTATATTCATAAATTATCATAGATTCTTTAATAAATATAGATTCTTAAATTATCATAGATTCTTAATTTATTTAATATAATAGATTCTTATAGAATAATATAGATTCAGGAAATATTTATTATTTGTAGAGATTTCTTTATTTATTACTAATATTTATTTACATTTTATTCATATTCATCGTATTTTTTTATCACTAATGTTTAGGTTTTAATAATATAATTTTTAATATGTTATTAATTTAATTCCTTCCTCTATAATTAATTGTTCCTATTATTTATTATTAATTATCATATTATTATTAAGGAAATAATGTTATTACATCTATTAAACTGTAGGAATTAATAATAAAATATTTTTTTTTTTTTTTTTTTTTAGTTTTGATATTGTTTAATAATTTTTACAAATATTTATTTTATATTTAAATAACTTCCCCATTTTTGAAATAAATGAATTTTAATATTATTAAAGCATTACTTTCAGAATAATATTAAAAGTACTTTCTTAACATGAACTTTATAAATGTAATCCTTCTATTTCTTCAAAATCTTTAATATGATGAACTAAATTATATAATTGGTTATTTAAGGTTTTAGTTTATTACATTCAGGTATATCTTATTTTTGAGTTAAAATAAAAGTAATAATAATAATAAGCCATAAATAAAAATTAGTGATATCAAGCTATGAAGTATTTGATAAAACTAATACTAATTTAAGAGTACTTTTTAATAATATAGTCATGTTTATTATTTATTATATTATTAAATTTAAATGTACGAAATTAAATTTGTATCATTTATATATATTATTTATAATAAATTTTAGTTTAGTGTATATAGAATTTTTTTTTTTTTTTTTTAATTTTTATATATCATGAAAATACAAAAAAGTCTAAATAAATAAATAAATAAATAAATAAATAAATAAATAAATAAATAAATAAATAAATAAATAAATAAATGAATGAATAAATAAATAAATGAATAAATAAATAAATAAATAAATAAATAAATAAATAAATAAATAAATAAATAAATGAATGAATAAATAAATAAATAAATAAATAAATAAATAAATAAATAAATAAATAAATAAATAGATAAATAAATAAATAAATAAATATATGTGAAATATATAAAAAATAATCTTCAAATGTATTAAAATATACTTTTCCATCAACAAGCCACAATGTAATAAAAAAATGAAATTTTGAAAAACTAATTTTTAAATAGTCTTTATAAATATTTTATAAATATATGTAATATAAATTTTAAAATTGTATAATATTTAAATTTATTCTTTATAAATATTTTATAAATATATGTAATATAAATTTTAAAATTGTATAATATTTAAATTTATTCTTTATATCTTTATTTTATTTTATTTTATTTTATTATTTTTTTATGTGAAGTGTATTATATTTTTAAATTTATTATGCTTATTATTAGTATTATTAAAATTAAAATTATTTTTTCATTCTAGATTATATATTATTATTTTTATTTTTATATATGCATTTTATTAATTCATTTTTAATTCATTCTTCTATTCTATTATTATTTTATAATATAATTTAAAATTTTTAGAGATAGTTGTTAAAATATTAGTTTTAACAGTTTTATATATTAGTTGTATCTTTTTGATTATTTTAATTATATATATAACTTTAATATTACGTATTTTATTTTTATTTTTATTTTTATTTTTTATATTGTTATTGTTATTTTTTATTTATTTATTTATTATTTTTTTTTTTTTAAAAAAAAAAAAAAAAATTATAAATTATTTAATTCCAAACACGAATAGTTTTATCGTAGGAACAACTAACTAAAAGACCATTTTCATATTCTTCAGATGGCTCAATGAAGGAAATATCACGAACAATAGCCTTATGACCATATAATTTCTTAACAAGCTTAGCAGTTGGAATTTCAAAGACACATACAGAAAAGTCATTACTGGTAATGAAAACGTATTGTCCATTGGAATGGAAACAACATCTTGGATTAGTAAATTCATCTATTTCAGCACCATAGAAGATACGTGGTTGTGCGTTAGAACGATTTCTGAATAAGATAGTTCTACCAGATTTATTATCAGTACAACATAAAATATATTTGTGATTTGGAGATGGTGTAAGATACATTGGAGTGAAGGAAACCCAATTATCACCATTAAGATTCATATTAATATTAAATTCTGGATAACCTTCGATTAAATCAATGTAATGTAAGTAATTATCTTCACGAACACCAACTACAGCAGTATAAATATCATTATTTTCTGGAGAAATAGTAATACAAAGTGATTCACAAGCACCATTATAAGTTTTAGTATCAACAAGTTCGTATTTTGGAATAATGTAATCTTGAACTTCGTCTTTGCTTTCTTCAATACATTTGTAAATATTAACGGTATGATCATAAGAAGTGGAAACAATGTGTTGACCATCTGGACTGAATAAAGCCTTAGTAACAAACTTCTTATGATTTTTGAATTGTTGAATACATTTATTAGTTTCTAAGTTGATAATAGAAATTTGACCATCCATTCCAGAAGTTAACATGATATGATTATATTTTGGATGAGTATCAATTGAAAGAACAGCACCTTTATGATGCTCATAGATACTCACTACCTTACCGGTTTCAAGTTCTGTAGCACGGACGGACTTATCAATAGCACCTGAATTTTTTATTTAAAATTTATTGTTTTTATAAGATTATTATAATAAATTAATAGGATTAATTATTAGAATATTTTTTTTTTTAATAAATAATAAAATTATATATATATATTTTTTATATAAAAAAAAAAAAAAAACTTTTTTCTAAAAAACTCAATTTTAAATAATAATTTTGAAAATTCTTTTATGTACTAATATTAATATTATATACCTGATAAAATGTAAGATTTAGTTGAATTTTCATCAGAGCCATTAAATAATTTTTCTGGAAGTTGCTTACTGTGGAGAGAAATAATGTTTGAATAGTGAACATCTTGAATTGTTTTTAAACTGTTTTGTGGGAATTTACCATTACATTCAAACTTCAAATCTTCATCAAGATTCCTTTCATTATAATAATTTTAAATAAATTGATGTATATATTATATTTAAATAAATAAAAGAATTTGAAGGTTAATAAAAAAAAAGTTTAATTATATCTGTCATTAATATAATATAATTTAAAAATTAAAATAAATTTGTATATTAATTGCGGTTTAATTTTAATTTTAAATTTATATTCACATTTTTTTAATATCTTAATAATTTTAATATATTTAAAATTTTATTATTTACTATTAAAATTATATATATATATATATATATATTTTTTTTTTTTTTTCTTTTCTTTTTATGAATTATTAAAATAATGGATATTTTATATTTAATCAAAAAAAAAAAAAAAATAAATAAATAAATTTATGTCATAATTACTTTTCAATAGATAATTTAGAAAGTCTATCAACTGTTGTGAATTCTTCATATTCTTCTAAAATAGCATATAAAGTTTTTTGAGGGAATGGTCTGATGGAATCATCAAGGTCTTCTAAAACATCTGAAGCTTCTTCTTCAAAAATTTCAAGGGTATTATTGTATCTATGATCTTTTAAAAACTCTCTAACTAATTTATAGGCAAAGAGACGAACGTCAAGCTTAATATGTTTTTCTCCCTTTTTTTGAACTCCTGGTGTAATACTGAAATCCATCTTTATTTTTTCTTTTTCTTTCGAAAATTTTTAATTTATGATAAAAAAAAAAAAAAAAAAATTAGAAAAATTATATATAAATTTTAATAATAATTATGTATCTTAATTTAAAATTTTTTGACTATTCTGATTTAATAAATTTTAAATATATTAACAATATATTTTAATATATTATCTGATTATTGAATTATTATAAGACCTATCAATTTATTATTAATAAATAAATAAATAAATAAAAACTTTATTAAAATATTTAAAAAAAAAATTTTTTTTTTTTCTATCTTTTATATAGAGAAAAAAGATAAATTTTAATAAGTTTTGAATAATAATATTATATATACGTATATATAAAACTCTACCCACCAAAAAAAAAAAAAAAAAAAAAAAGAATTTAATAAATAAAAAATAATTTATAAAAATTAATAAAAATTTAATTATAAATATCTTATATATATATTTAATATCATAAAAATGAGTTGTGGAGGAGGTTGTTGCCAAAAAAAAAATTATAATAGTGATAAACCATTTTCCAAAAGAATACCACAAATTATATTAGTATTTTTTGTTGTTTGGTTAATTGGTTTTGGTTTTATAGCTCAAACATTCAATCAACCAAAAAAACCTCAAAATCGAAGACGTAATAAGAAGCGTGGCTATAAAGAGCCAAGCTTTTTTGAAAAATTGAGTAATGGACTTCGTCAAGGAGACCTTCTTATTTGGGGTTTAGTTATTTTTTTTATATTTTCGGTAGTTTTATTAGTTATTAGAATCATAAGTATGCAAATTAAAAAAACAGAAATGTTTATTCAAGATAAATGGGAAGAAGCTATGGCTGAACAAGAAAAACGTTATAATGAACGAATGAGGAATTATGATGATTCATTTAATTTTGATGACGATGAAGGTCCAAGAATTCGTGAATTAACAACAGAGGAAGAAGAAGCTCAATGGAGAAGACTTATGGAACAGGAAAGAAGAGAAAGAGAACAACAAATGGCCGAAATTGAGGAAGAAAAAAAGAAAACAAAATAAATTTAAAAAAAAATTAAAACAAAAATAATAATTAAAATATATATATATATTTTTTTTTTTTTTAAAATGAAATTAAATATTTTCATATATCCTAAATATAAAAGTATATATAAAACTAAGCTATATAAAACGAAAACACAAATCATAAAACATAAGTCATAAAATATAAAACATAAAACAAAAACAAAAACAAGCAAACAAACAAACAAAAAAAAAAATAAAATAAAATAAAATAGAATAAAATAAAATTAAAATATATTAAATTATAATTAAAATTATAATTTTAATATATATATATATTTTTTTTACACATTTATCTTTTTGTAAATTTATTGAAAACTGTTATATATATAATAAAGTAAATATCATTAAAATAAAAATAATTACAAACTAAGAAAAGATAATAGAAAAATATTATATATTCAATTTTATATATATATATATATATATATATATGCATTAATTATTTATTTTTATTTTTTTATTTTATTTAAGTAAATATTGATAGTTAATATATATGAGAAGAAAAAAACAAAAATTTTTTATTATAATAATTGTATAAAATTAAAATATATAAAAATATTGTTTTTCTAATTTTATTGACTTATTTAAGAAAATTATAATGAAAATATTTATTTGAAATAATAATAATAAAAAAAATATATATATATATATATATAAAGGTTTAAAAAAGAAATATATATATATATGAATCTATATTAAATAATTAGATTTTGTTGAATAGGAATATAATATATCAAAATGGTTTAATATAATGTAAATTATTTTTCAAAATTAATAATTATAATACAATTTATTGATTTATTTTAATTATTTGTTATAACATATAATTTCCATGACCAGTTGTATAATAATTAAAAAAAAAATTTACATGGAATTAATGTATATATTGTTATTATGATTATGATTATGATTAATATTATTTTTTAATATTTATGTCTAATTTTTTTCTCTTAAAGCTCTTCTTCTTTCATTTAAATCTTTTATATTCTTTTTACGTTGAGCAATACGCTAAAATAGATTATGCGAAAGAAAGAAAGAAAGAAAGAAAAAAAAAAAATTGTATTAAATTAACATTATATTGTATAATTATATATATATATATATATAGAAAAAAAAAAAAAAAATAAAAAAAATAAAAATAAAAATATATAAATATATATAAATATGTATATATATATACCTCAACAGTAGAATTCCCATCTTTGAATTTTGCTTTAAATAACACATTTGCATTATTGAACATACCTTCCTTTAATGAAACAACAATAAATTGAGAACCTTTAAAACGTGTTCTTAAAAGTTGACCAATATTTTGAGTATGTGATAAATCAAGAGCAGCATCTACTTCATCCAAAATATACATAGGGGCAGGTTTAAATTGTAAAAGTGATAAAATTAAGGAAAGAGCAATCAATGATCTTTATTTTATATTAAAATATTATTATATTATCAATAATAAAAATCATAATTAATATATATTTAATTAATAAATCGATAAAACAGTTGTAATCATTACTATTATAATATTTTTATTTATTATATATTATTTTCTACCTTTGACCACCACTAAGTTCTGTTAAACTTTGTTTCCATACACCACCAAGACAAACTTTAACTTCAAGACCTTGGGTAATAGTTTGACCTTCTGGAGCCTCTAATTTTGCTGAATTACCCGGTAAAAGTTCACTGAAAATAGATCCAAAATCACTAAAAAAAAAAAAATTTAATAATTATAAATTTATATATATACATTAAAATGAATAATATTTATTTAAATATATAATTCCATAAATTTTAAATAAAATTAAATATTATGAAATATATCTATACTAACACATTAACTTTTTCCCATGTAGTCTCTAAAGCATCTCTTTTATAACCATCTAATGATTTAATAGTTTCTTCAATTTTACTCTTATCTCTTTTAACTGTTGAAAACATTTGTTTCAGTGAAGCTTCTTTCTTTTCAACTCTTATTATTTCAATATTTATATATAATCATTAAAAAAAGGAAAAATATATATATATTTATATATATATATTTATGAAAAAAAAAAAAAAAAAAAAAAAAAAGGTTTCATAAGTTAAAATTACCTATCAATAGTATCCATAACTTTCATGTTAATTTGCTTTCTAAGACTTTCATGACGTTCTTCTAATTGTTTTAATCTTTTCTTCGATTCATCAATATTATGAGCATTGAAATCATATGGTGTATTTGGTTTTCCAAATAATCTTTAACATTTAATTAATAAAACATTAATTATTTCAATTTTTAATTATAATAATTTATATATATATATATATATAAATGAATTTATATTATTCGTATTCATATTTATTATTTTTATTATATTTTATTTTTTTTTAAAAAAAATAAAATAATAAAATAAAATAAAATAATATAAAATAAAATAATAATAATAATAATAATAATAATAATAATAATAATAATAAATTAGTAAATTCAAATTATCAATAAAATAAAAAAAAAATAAAAAAAAAAAAATAAAAATATTTAGTTATTAATATTAATTTATTTATACATACGATTTTTGTTCATTAATCCATGGATAATCATTTAACATAATTTGAATTAAGCGATGTGAATTTTTTTTATCATTATTAAATCTTTCTAGATCATGCTTAATTTTTTTAATAGCTAATTGAATTTCAGTATTTTGTTTGGATAAATTATTTAAATCATTTTCTAAATTTTTTAATTGATCATCATATTGAGAAAGCAATTTTCTTTCTTTATCAAGTTCTTCCTTTGATTTTTGATATTGAATCTATATATAAATAAAAATAATAATAGTAATAATAATATTTATATATATAGTTATTATAATTATTAATTTTAATTGTTATAATAACATCAATATTATAGTAAAAATAAAATGACATAAAATTAAATGAAAATAATAGAATTAATAACAATAATAATAGTAATAATAATAATAATAATAATAATAATAATAATTACTTCAACTTCTTTAATCGAATCTTCAAATTCTTTTATTTGATTTTTATATTTTTCTATAGTTTGGTTAATGTTAAGTTTTTGATCATTAATTGAATGTTTATCTTTTTCCAATTGATCTATTAAATAATAATATTTTTAAATTAAAACAATTTATATTTATTTTTTATTATTATTGTAAAATTTATTATTTTATTAATATATCAATTTTTTAATAATAATTATTTATATATAAATATTTATTGTACCTAAATCACATTGAATAACATCAACATTACGTTGACAATTTTGAACAATTTGAGTTTGTTTGGAAATATTTTTCTTTGAGTTATTAAGTTCAATCTATGTAATAACAATTATAATATTTATTATTAAAATATAAAATATAATTTAATTGTTATAATTATAATTTAATTAAAAAAAAATTATTTACCTTCATTTGTTCCAATTTAGATTCTTTATTGTTAGCAAAATCGTTCATTTCATTTTCAATTCTTTTAGCTTCTTTTTTTGCATTAGCTAATTTTTCGCTTGATGATCTTGCAATTTCTTGTTGTTCAATTAATTGTTTTTCTATATCATCTACCATTTGTTTACACTGATAATAATAATAATAATAATAATAATAATAACAATTGTATTTATGTTAATGAAAATTTAATATTATTTTTAATATATTTTTAATAATGTATAAATAATATATATATAATTTATATATATATTTATATATTATGATTTATTCCTTTTTTTTTTTTTTTTTTTTTTTTATTTTATTTTTATTCAATTTTATTGATATTTTATACTTACACGAGCATAAGAACTTTTTGAAAGTTGATCATCTAATAAAGATTTTTGATGCAATTTTAAATCATATTCTTTTTTAATTTGCTTGTATATTTGAAGTTTTCTTTGATAATTATCAAATTCTTTTCTCATAGTTTGTTCTTTATTTTGTATTTCCATTAATTGAACTTGAAGTTCTTTCATATCCTGAACTTTATTTAATATACCTGCCGATGATGGCTTAGCCCCACCAGATAAAGTACCAGATGGATCATAAATATCACCTGCAAGAGTTACACATCTTGATTTAACATTTGTTTTATTACTGTATGATAAATCTTTAGCAACAGTTGGATCTATTGAATTTGAATTTATATTTTATTTAATTCATTAATGTTCTTTTTTTTTTTTTTTTTTTTTTTGAAAATAATTAAATAATATAGTCAAAAAAATATATAAAAATTTTTAATATTTACCACTACAAATAAAAGTACTACCAAAAACTAATCTCATAGCAGCTTCAACTTCTTCATCATATCCAATAAGTGAAAGAGCAATATTAACTTTATTATGCCATATACTTTTAGCTGTATCAATTTTCTAACATATTGATAGTTTTAATTTATTAATTAATTTATAAAAATTCAATATATATAAATACTAATATTAAGTTATATTATACATATTTATAACTTAAAATTAAAAATCATTTAAATAATATATATCTAATACATTTTGAGGAATAGTGTAAGCATTAATTTTATTTAATGGTAAAATAGTAACTCTTCTTTTTAAACGACCATGTTCTAATAAATCAGCACCAACTACTTCATTTTCAACAACAACCTTTAATTATTTTTTTTTTTTAAATTTTTAATAATTTAATAAAAAAAAAAAAAAAAATAATTAATTTTTAATTATATAGTTAATATATATATTTATATATTTTTTTACATTATAAAGTCTACCACCAGCCGTAATTTCCAATGCTAATGACGTATCAATTTTATCTTTTGGAATAGTAATTAATTCAGCTACTAAACCTTTAATTTTTGATTTATCAAATCCTGGATATGGATCAGTATAATCAAAATTTAATGAAACTAATTGAGAACTTAACCTATCAATTTTCTTTTATTGAAAATTTAAATAAAAAAAATTTTTTTTTATTATTAAATTAACAAGATTTATAATTTAATTAATTTATACTTTATATATATTAAAGTAATTTTATATTGGAAATATTTAATAAAATTCCATTAAATAAATTTAATGATTACATCTTTAATATCATATATATCACTTTTCATATCTTCTAATTGTTCAATATATTTATGTTCTTGATTTGGGTCAATATCAAAACTTTCTACCTTTTCCTTTAAAATAATGATTATATGTAACATGAACATTATATAATTTTTTTTTTTTTTTTTTTTTAAAAAAAATAATAAAATATATATATATAGTTACACAAATAATTTTAATTATATATTATTAATACTATATTATTTTGATATAAAACTATAATTACTTTAAATTTATTTATTTCTTTTTCAATTATTTCCTTTTCCTTTAATAAATTTTTATTTTCTCTTTCTGCCATATTAGCTTTTGGTTTCCATTCTTTTAAATCTTCTTTAAGATGACTTATTTTAATTCTTGCTTGTTCATTTTCTGTTGATGCAATTGTAATTTGTTTTTTTGATTCTATTATTTATTTACACAATATATATAAATTAAAATATAATTTTGTATTATTTCATTATTAATTTTATTTTATTCTTAAACTATTATAATTTTATGAATATACATAATATATACCTGTAAGTTGTTCCATATAACCATTTTCATGACCCTCTTTTGCTGCCATACCAGTAGTTAGAGTTTGTAACAATTCTTCTAATTTTTGAGTTTTTTTAACTTCCTCTTTATGATTTAATTTTATTTGTTCCAATTTTTTATTTTCATTATCGAATTCTTCTTTCTTTTTTGAAATAGCTTCTTCAACCTAGTATAGAATTTTTTTAAAAGTTTAAAAAAATATAAAAGTTAAAATTATCATTCATAAATATATATATTAATTAATATTATAATTTTTTCTGTTTAATTTTTTTTTTTTTGTTTTTGTTTTTGTTTTGTTTTTGTTTTTTATGTTTTGTTTTGTTTTCTTTCTTTTTTTTTTTTTTTTTTTTTTTTTTTGTTTTTTTTTTTTTTTTTTTTTGTTTTTGTTTTTGTTTTTGTTTTCTCTCTTACATCATGAATATTAGAATCAAGAGATTCAAGAGATTTTGCTTCTTCCTTCATACTATCAATTTTTAAATTTTTTTGAGTTTTAATTTTGACTAATTTTCTAGAAATCTCCTTAACAGTTTCATCCAATTCTTGGAAATGACCTCCTGTTTTTAATTCCTGAATTATTAATAAAAATAAAATTTTTATAAATATATTATATATATACAAATATATTATTTATATACAAATTATTCATATATATATATATATATTTTTTTTTTTTTTTTTTTTTTTTTTTTGTTAATTAATAAATAATACATTTTATATTTTAAATTATTAATATGTTATTATTTTTATTTAATAACCTTATAATATTATATATTTTAATTTTAATTTTACCTTTTCTCTTTCTAAAGTAATTTCATTTATTTCTTTTTCCATTACCTTCTTTTGTTCTTCAAATTCATTATATTTATTATTTAATTCTTCTAAAACTTTTTGTTTTAATTGAAGGTCTTGATCTGAACGATCCAATCTTTCCTTTAGATTAATAAAAAAAAAAAAAAAAAAAATTATATCATATAAAAATTTATTATTATTACTATTTATTTACTAAATTCTTGTTTTCAACATTTGATAATAGCTTTATAAGTGGCCATGATATATATTTTAGATATTTTATAAATTCAAATTATAACTTACTTGGTTAATTTGAAAATCATATGCAATAATTAATCTTTGTAAATAATCTAATTCCGTTTCAATTTTTTGATATTCAATAAATTCTTTTTTTTGGTTTCTTAATTTATCAAGCTTGGGGAAAATTTCTTCATTTAAAATCTTTTTTTTTTTTTTTTTTTTTTTTTTTTGGAAGAAAAAATTAAAAAAAAAAAAAAAAAAAAAATATTATAATTATATAAGTAAGGTTAATATACATTAATATATAAATTTAAAGATTTTAAATAATAAATTGTTATTACTGTTATTTATTGTTATTATTATTTTAATTTTTACAATTAAATTTTTAATTTAATATAAATAATTTTAAAAATTTACAGATGAAATTTCTTCTAATTTTTTATCTTTTTTCGCCATAGTTTCTCTAGCTTTTTTCTTTTTTTCTTCAAACATACGTGTGCCTGCTGCTTCTTCAATCATTGCTAAAATTTCTGGAGGTTTCATATTTAATACTTGTGTAATTTTACCTTGCATAATTAAGAAATGTGGGTTGTTAACATTAAGTTGAACAGATTGAAAAAGATTAGCTACATTTTGTTGTTGAGCATTATGACCATTAATTAAATATTTATTTCGTCCTCCAATAATAATCTTTTATAAAGATAATGAAAATAATAAAATATAAATATTTAGGATTACTTATGCAAAAAATTAAAAAAATTCCAATAGATTTAAATTTATTATTATTTTTAAATTATTTATTTCTTATTACTTGACGAGTAATTGATATAGTTTTACATTCTTCATAACCAAGTGGACTTTTTGCTCTATCTTCATTATTGAAAACAATAGTTACTGAAGCTTTTGTAATACCTGCTTGACCTCTTTTATATACTAAATCCTGTAAACTATTTGCTCTTACCTAAAAAAAAAAAAAAAAAAAAATTATATTATTTGGATTTCACAATTTAATAATTATTTTATCAATTATTTAATGTATAATCAATTTTTAATTTTAATGCTGTTTATTAAAATTAATATTATTCAAATTTTATATCTATTTTTCTTTTTTTTTTTTTTTTTTTAAAAAAAAAAAAAAAAAAATCAATTACATGACTTAAATTGGTAATACCAAGTAAGAAACAGATAGCATCTAAAATATTTGATTTTCCTGAACCATTTAATCCAGTAATAGCATTGAATTGTGGATCCCAACCAGTAATGACTGTTCTTGAGGCATAAGATTTAAAGCCTTCAATAATTAATTCTTTATTATTTTTTTTAATTATATTTAATTTATAAGATAATTTTAGTATTATGAATGAAATTAATAAAAAAAAAGTGTTAAGTAAAAATTTTAATGGATTATCATTCTTATTTATTAATCAAGATTTTTTTATTATTATTATAAATAAAAATGTTTAATATGAATTATTTATATAGTTAATTAAATAATGTACCTTGAATTCTCATTGATAATAATATTAATTAATTTTTACTAAAGAAATAACATAATTTATATTAAAAAATAATGATAATAATTTGATTCAAAAACTATATTTTTTAAAAAAAAAAAAAAAAATCTTAAAAAAAACTTTTAAAAGCTTCTACTTTAAATATATATATGAATATAATGAAATGAAAAACGAAAAGTTTAATTTTTATTATTTGAAAATTAATATATGGCATATTAAAATAATAATATATTTATCTTATATATTATCATTTTAATTAAATACAATTTAATTAATTTAATAAATAGATTTAAGAAATGAAATGAATAAGAAATTTTACTACAAATTAATAAAAAAGAAAAAAAAAAAAAAAAAACTATTAAATAACTGGATAAATAATTTATTATTAATTATTATAAATTTTTAAACAGTTTTTAATACTATTTTTAATATATAATAATTATGATTTTTCTCTACTAAGTAAAATATTTGATATTATAAAATATTATATAATATAAACTTTTTTCTATTATTTTATTATAAAAATCATTTATATATATTATATTATTTATATATATATATATTTTTTTTAAAAAAAAATAAGAAAAAAGAAATTTGATTTTAAATTATATGTATGTATAAAATAAAAGATTAATGAAACATTACGTACAGATAAAAGAACAAATTCTCAAATAATAACAATATATTAATTTGAAAAAAAAAATAATAAAAAAAATAAAAAAAAATAAAAAAAAAAAAAAGAAAGAAAGAAATTTGATTTTAAATTATATAAAATATAAAATGGTAATGAAAATTACCCAACAGATAAAAGAGCAAATTCTCAAATAAAAACAATATATATCAGTATTAAATTCATTAAATAGAGTAGATGGTTTAGCCGGTTTTTTTTTTTTTTTTTTTTTTTTTTTTGATAATTATTATATATATATATATTTAAAAAAAAAAAAAAAAAAAAAAAAAAAAAAAAAAAAAAAAAAACTTAATGAATTTTAAATTTCAGTTATTTCATAAAAATGAATTTAAATTTATAATTTTACTAGAATATCATACAAAAAAAAATTTAAAAAAAAGAAAAAAAATTCAAAATTTAAATTAAAATTAAAATTATATAATAATAATAATAATATATGAATTAACTCTGGGATGCTATTTCTGTTCATGTTTTTGCTTTTAGAAATACGTTTAATGATATCGTTAGTTCAGAATCTACTGGTCCATTTACAGAAGAAATAAGTTTATAAAATGTAGTTTATTATTTATTATATTCAAATGAATATACAAAAAAAAAAAAAAAGATAATAGAAATAAATTATTTTAATTATATATAATATTATTTTAGTATTTTAAATGTGTTGACATTTGTTAATTAGTTGTTTCTTCTGTGTTAAAATTTGCTTATACAATAATTTAACATTAAAAAATTACAACTGAAATATATATCAATTAATCTATATTATTATTTCAACGCATTAATATATATATATAAATATATATGTTATTAAAATTTTACTAATAACTGTAATATATTCTATTAATTTTTATTTATTTGATATTTATACATTTTAATTTTTTATATTTTTCTTTTAAAAATAAAAATAAAAAATATAATAATTCTATTTAATACTATATTAAAATTTATTATGATACATATAAGTTTTTAAAAATAAAATTATAAAATAATGTGTAATAATTTATAAGAATAATAAAATTTTTAATTTTGAGTAGTAAATTAAATAATGTTTATGTATAAATGATAAAAAATGAACTATAAATATTTTTAAAATATATAAATAAGAAAAATTATATATTTATAAAATAATTAAAAGAATAATTTATAGAATAAAATAACATGAAGTGTTAAAACTATTAAATTAGAAAATTGAAGTTTAGAAGCGGCAGACGGAAGATCTTTAATATTATACTGAGCCTTATTATCACAAAAATCGGTTTCATCTGTAAAGTAAGATTCAGGAATAACTCCAGTAAGATAGTTATTTTCAACACAGCTGTGATAATATAGTAAAAATTTTTTAAAAAATTTTATTAATAAAATTTAATAGATTAAAGTAAATTATTAAATAAACTTAATTACAGGATTATTTATATGATTGATTAGTTTAACTTACAAATATTCAAGGTTTAAATAATCATATTGATAACCTTCTGGAAGATCTCCATAAAATCGATTATTACCAAGATTTCTATTTTTATTTTTTCATTAAAACATTAATCATTATTTATTTATTTATTTATTTATTTATTTATTTATTTTTATTTTTAATATTATTAACTATTTAATTAATTTTTTTTTTTTTGCTATTTATTAATTTTTTTTTTTTACTTACATATTAATAATATTAAGATTTTCTCCAACTTGTTTTGGAATGTTTCCTCTTAACTTATTGGTATTTAAATTACTATTGAGATTTTATTAAAATGATAAAATATTAATTATATCTATAATTAAACAACAATAATATAATAATTATAATTTTAAATTCTTACATCTCTTCAATTTTAGATAACTTCTTAAAATCATTTGGAATATTACCAGTAATTTCATTATTATTCATAATACTATTATTTTTTAAAATCATTTTATAAAAATATATATATTATAAATATATACATAGATTTAATAAATCATTTTTAATATTTAAAAAATTATGAAAAAAAAAAATTTTTTTTTAATATATTTACGCTGATTTAAGTTCGTTTAAATCAACAAAAGACTTTGGTATATCCCCATGGAATTTATTTTTTGAAATATCACTTTAAAATGTTATAAAGAAATAATAATAGTGATATTTAGTTATTTATTAATATATATATATATAATAAAAATAATTACTGAATTATTTTATATTATTAAATTAAGACAAAAAAATTTTTTTTTCATACAGTTTAATTAAGCTTTTCATTTTTCCTATCTTTGATGGTAATTCACTATTAATTTGATTATTTTGCAAATATCTTTTGTAATACATAAATATTATAAAAATTTTTATTGATTATAAAGATATAAATATTATAATAAATATATAAATTAATATAATTCTACACCTGTTAAAATATTAAATAATTATTTTTACTCACAAATATTCTAATTTGCTTAAATTTGAAATATCATCAGGTAAACTTGTAAAAGCATTGTCACTTAAATCGCTTTTATGTATATTATGTATATTATTATTTATTTATTTAATATCATGAAATCAATATCATTAAAAATATATTTTAATAAAAATATTTATAAAAAATGGTATTCATAATAATTACTTCAAAAATAAATTTATTTATTTATATATAAAATAATAATTAATATTTACAGATATTTAAGTTCATTTAATTTACCAATAGAGTCTGGGATTTTTCCACTTAAATTATTTTTATTTAAACAACTATATTAAATATTCAATTTTAAATATTTTAATTATAAAATGTTTTATTAATGTAATAAATATATAATAAATTATTAAAATATTTTTAAAGTATTTTTTAATATAAATTATAAAAGATGCCTTACAGATATTGTAAAGACGAAAAATCACCAATAAAATCTGGTAATTCACCACTTATAGTTTTATCTTCTAAATACCTTCATATTGAAAGGGTAATAATATATATTTAGTCATCCACAATAAAAATAAATTTTTTATTAAATTATTTCACTTTATTTAAATTCTATCTTTTTTTTTTTATTATTTTTTATTACATACAAATCTGTTATTTCGTTTTTCGAATTACAGAAAATAACTTCTGAACTTGCACAACAACCATCACTTGTATCCCAATTAACTTCAACATTCCAATTTCTTAACATTTCAGCTAATCTATCACAGTCACTTTTTCCGTAACTCTTAGTTACCAAAAGAAATACAAATGATATACTAAATATTAAAGTATTCATTTTTATTTTTGAATATATTATTGTTTATATAAGAATTGATTATGTGTTTATTTATATATATATATATATATGTTTCAAATAAGTTGATTTGTATACTATATATCTATTTTAATTTATTTATAAATTATTTTGATATAAATTATTGATTTGAAATTAAGGTAAAATTTTCTTCAAAAATTGATTATTTTCTTCTTCTATTTTTTTTTTAAATTAAATAAAAATTTTAAACATTAAAATAAAATATATATATATATTCTTTATATAAACAATGAAATAAAAATAGTTTATTCAAGATTAAGATTTTATTTTCTAAAATATAAAAAAGTTTTATAAAAATATTTTAAAATCAAAAACATAAATTTCTTTTTAATAAAAAAAAAATTTATACATATTATATACAATTACTAAAAAGGAAACCTTTTTTTTTAATTTAGTTCTTAAATAATATTTAATATAAAGACTAATTTAAAATAAAGTTTTTTAATTTTAAATAATGTATTACTATTTGTATTGTAAATACTAACTACTTTAAAAGGAAAAATTCTTAGAAATGAAAATTAAAAAAAAAATTTATTGTTACATTTTTAATATAAAATATTATAATCATTAATAAATATTGTTATATAATAAAATTTTTATAATAAAAAAAAACGGTCTATTAAATAATTATTAAATATTATAAACTTTATTTTTTTTTTTTAAACAATTAAACAATTTATTATATTAAACGGAATCTATCTATTATACATATAATACTCTATTAAATGTTTTTATATATTTATATATACAAATAGATTATAACAATGAATATTGTGCAACAATTTATAATAAATTAAACTTTAAACAATCATTTAAATATATTACTTTACTGTATAATATATTTTATTTATATAAAATTTATAAATACATTATATATTTATAAATAATATATTGATCTAGAAAATATATAATTAATTAAAAATAATTAATGATAATAATTATTGTAATGTACAATATATAAAAAAACACGAATTAAATTTCTGCAAATACAAATAAAAAAAAAATTTTATAAAAAATGTATAATTATTATAATTTTATATATATTAAGTTTTGATAATTAAGCTAATATGACTTTCATAAATTATGGTATATTAATTTTACAAAAATTATTATCAAGGTCTATTTAGCACCATTAGAGTTACATATTTAATTATTATTTCATTAATAATTAAAAGAAAAAAAATACATTAAAATAAGATTATTTTTATATATTTAAAAAATGATATTTTATAGCAAAAAATAACAATATGTTAAATTACAAAAAGTATATTCAATTTAATATATTTATTCCAATAATAATTTAACATATTTCTGAGTAACTTTTAATTATTATTATTTTTTTTTCTTTGAATACTAAGGAAATATCAAATAATAAATACTATCATTTATTAATAAATAAATAATAAAGAAAAAAAAATTTTTTTTATATTATGTAAATAATATAGTATTAATGATTTATATCAATAAAAAAAAATTAATAAAGATTTATGTCTCTTAAATGCTAATATAGATTCTACTTTTATTATTTGATTTTGTTCCATAATGAAACGATTATATATATGTGTGTTTTACAGTTATTTACAAGTAATGTATAAATATATATTTATATTTTTTTTTAAAAAAAAAATAATTATATTAAATATATAAAATAAAGAATTAAGTTTTCATTTAATTTTTAGTAAAATATATATATATATAATTTTTACATATTATTTCTATTTTTTTTTTTTTTTTTAAATTTTATTATATGTATATCTTTTGGTTTTTGTTTATTATATAATAAATTAATAATGTTATATAAATATAATTCTACTAGAATATTCTGTATAAAAAATGCTAATTCATGTAAATATATAAATAAAAAAAATATATATATATATGATATAAATAATATTTTATTATATTTATAATAATTTTAAATTGATTATTCTTCCATAGCAAATTAATTTTTTAATGTTATTTAATTATTTATATATATTTAATATATATATTTTTTAGATTCAATAGAATCTGTTAAATATTCATCAAATTATAAATGTTTTATGGCTAAGTATTTAGATTGAGTAAATAAAACTTTAAATGAAAGAGTATTGATAAAAAACTATAATTACTTAGATGATTATTATTTTCAATACTTTATTCATAATATTAGTATGATATAATGATTAAATGATATTACAATAATAATAAAAAAAGGGGAAGAGAATAGAGAGAATAGAGGTCCTATTGCCTTCTATATTCATTATTTCCCATTTAAAAAAAAAAAATAAAATAAAAATAAAAATAAAATAAAATGTATTTAATATAAATTATTATTTTATTTAAAAAAAATTATTAAAAATTTAACATATATTTTTAATAAATATATTATTTTAAATTGTAAAATTTATTAATTACTTTTATTCACATGTTAACTTCATAAAGTATATTTAATATTTAAACAAAGATTAACGTTAACTCTTATTTTTTTTAAAAATATTAATTTATACTATATAAAAAAATTTTTTTTGTTAAAACTCAATTTAATTAATTAAATACTATAATAATAATAATATCAAAAATATTCTTCAATAATATAATATAATAATTATTATTATTATTATTATTATTATTATTATTATTATTATTATTATTATTATTATTATTATTATTATTATTATTATTATTATTATTATTATTATTATTATTATTATTATTATTATTATTATTATTATTATTATTATTATTATTATTATTATTATTATTATTATTATTATTATTATTATTATTATTATTATTATTATTATTATTATTATTATTATTATTATTATTATTATTATTATTATTATTATTATTATTATTATTATTATTATTATTATTATTATTATTATTATTATTATTATTATTATTATTATTTCAATGTTTAAACTATATTTTTATCAGTATATTTTTTGATATTGATATTTTGTTAAGTAATAATTTTGTTATATATTTTTTATAATTCAAATATTAGTATTTAGGCAAAGTTTTTTTATTTTTTTTTTTTTAATTTAAATATACATGTTTTTTTTTTTTGGATAATAAAATTTATTTTTTTTTAAACTACTAATATCCTTTTTTTCTACTAATAATGTAATAATGTAATGAATACTGTAATATTAAATGAAAAAAATTAATTATTTTAATTTTAATATTAATAAATAATTTCATTTTTTATTTTTTATTATTTAGCATTAATTAAAATAATATGGTAAAAGTAATTGAAATTTTATTTTATAAATTCAATAATTATTAATATCAATTAATATTGTTAATTATTATTATTAATTATTATTGTTGCTAATTATAATTATATAATTATGTTAAATATGAATAAAAATTTTTTATTACTTAAAATTATTGATATATTATTTAATACTATTTATCATTTGGCATCTTTATAATTTTATATTCTGATAAAAAAATAATAGTAATAATAGTAATAACAAAATATAAGAATAAAAATAATTTTAAATTTAACTTAATTCAAAATAAATTGAAACCATATATTAGTTTAATATTATTATTTATAATTTAATTAAAGAATTTCCTTTAAATGTATTGAAATTTTAAAAAGAATGAGAAAAAAAAATTATAAAAAAAAAAAAAAAAAAAAAAAAAAAAAAAAAAAATACATATTTAAAAGTTGTATTTAGAGTTATTGAAATATGACAAATAATGATTTAAATAAAAAAAAAAAATCATTATATTTAATTTTATTACTAATTTAAGTTTAATTATATTTAACTTGAAGTATTATAAAAACTCTAATAATTACCAAGTTTACAAATACATTTATATTTTATATTTAAAAAAGTTTTTTTATAATTCTATAAAACTATAATATTATATAATACATTATGGTTATAATTTTCTATAATAATTATATTAGCCATTTTGTCATAACTATTAATTATTAAATCAAGTTATATTATTAATTATTAATTATTTAATTTGCTTAATTTAAAAAGTTACCAACATTTTCTCATTTTCTACTTCAATATTATCCAAATTATGAATGAAAAATAATATTCAATTATTATTTAAATAAATAAATGAATTAAAGTATGAATAAATAATGAAAAAAATATATAATTAATTTGAATATTAATGAACATAATATAAATACATAAATAATTAATCACAAAAAAAATTATATAAAAAATAATATAAAAAAAAAAAAAATTAGAAAAAATAGAAAATTTCTACTTTATATTTGATTATTATAAAAATTATTAAAAGTTGTTTATAATCTATTTCAAAAATAATAAAAATAAAAATAAAATAAAATAAATAAAAAAAATTAAATAATAGTAGAAATTAGAAATTTATATAAAAAGAAATAAATAAAAAATACTTTGAAATTATTTAATAAAAAAACAAAAAAAAAAAAAAAAAAAAAAGAAAAATGATAAAAAAGTTGTCTATATTATTAAGTGTATTAAGCTTATTTAAAAGTACTTTTGGTTACTCCTGTAATCCAAATACTTGTAAACCACCAACTTGTACTTGTGCATCTCAGTCACCACCAGGAGGTATTGACCCAAAAGATGCTCCACAATTTGTTATTTTATCTTATGATGATGCTGTCAATGATAGTACTTTTTCAATTCTTAAAGATATGTACAAAGGTTTAGCTCATAGTAATGGTTGTCCAGTTGTTGCTACTCACTTTGTTCAAAATCTATATACTAATTATCATCAAGTTCAACAATTATATGCTCAAGGAGATGAAGTAAGCTTTCTCTGCTTTCTCTCTCTCTCTTTTTTTTTTTTTTTTTTTTTTTTTTTTTATTGATTATTCTGTATGAATATATTATAATAAAATTAAATTATTAAAAAAAAAAAAAAAAAAAAAAAAAAAAAAATTATTATTAAATATATCAATAAACATAATTATATAAAAAATTAAAAAATATATATATAATAGATTGCACTTCACACTTTTGGACATACTGCTTTGGCTTCACAACATGAGATTAACAGTGGAAGAACTGTATTAAGTACATTTGCTGGTATACCACTTAGTGATATTAGAGGTTTCCGTGCACGTAAGTGATTTTTATTATAAATTAAATTTAATATATATATATTGTAAAATAATAAAAATAAGTTTTTATATATAATGTATTTTAATTATTAAATTATTGTAATATATAATACATATTAAATATAAATTTATATATATATACTTTTTGTTATATATAGCATTTTTAAATTATACAAATGATTTAATACAAAGTGTCCAAAATCTAGGTTTAGCTTATGATTCTAGTGCTCCAACTATACGTCAAGATGCTTCTTGGCCATATACCCTTGATAATGGTTTCTCTGATACTGATGTAGATTGTAATACTACTGGTACCTGTGGATCTATGACTAATCATAATGGTCTTTGGGAAATTCCACTCTATTCATTCTTCTATAATGATGGTAAAATATAAATATGTTTTTAATTATTAAATAAATACATTTATTAATTTAAATTAATAATTTTTCTTATTAAATAAAATATAATATACTATATTAATTAATATATATATAAATTATATATATATATTCCATATAATGATCATAATGATCCACAACAAATTTTATGGATTTAAATTTATACCAAATAATATAATAATATAAAATAATAATAATAATAATATCAATATTTAAATATTATCATACAACATTTTATCATTATACTGTTACAAAAAAAAAAAAAAAAAAAAAAAAAAAAAAAAAATATATATATATATATATATATATATATAGCTTCAAAGCCACCAATTTCTATGGATCCACCTTATGATAATGGTGATTTAATGACACTTTTAAAGGATAACTTTAATTATAGATACAATGGTAATCGTCAACCTTTAGCGATAGCAGTTCATGCTGTTCATTGTAATGAACCTGAAGCTAAGGTAAAGCTTTTCCGTAATTTCATTAAGTGGTGTATTGGTCAGAAGGATGTTTATTTTATTACCTATTCTCAATTAATTGAATATATGAAAAATCCAGTGAAAGCATCAGATCTTGAAGGACATCCTGCCATTAGTTGTTCCAAATTTGGTACCTATAAGGTTAATAGTAATACAGAAATTTGTGATGGTATCGATAATAATGGTGATGGAAATATTGATGAAGGCGTTGTTGAAAGTTGTGGTATTGGAAATTCCTACTTCGCTACTTGTTTTGGTTGTCCAACATCAGAACCTTCCATTGATAATCCAACGCCATTACGTAATGGAGAACGTAAAACTATTCCCCAACAAGGTTGTGCTGAAGGAACCTGGGATCCGTTAACTAGTAATTGTGTCAGTGTCAGTGGTTCCACCTATTTAGAATCCATTGCTCCAGAAAAGATTATAACCGAAGAAAATAATGATAATCCAGGTGTATCTGTTATTGATACGAGCTCTGAATTAAAACCTTCAAGTGGTGCCCTTTCCTCCCATACCCCAACTTCTTTATTAACCATTTCTATAATCGCCATTTTAATTTATACTCTCCTTCATTAGTTTCTTTTTTTTTTACACATAATATAAAGTTTTTTATTATTATTATTTATTATTAGATATGAAATATAATATAAAAGTATTTCTTTTATTTATTTATTTTAATTATTTAATTTATTACTTTAAAATAGAAATTAAATAATTTAATATCTTCAATAAAAAAAAAAAAAAAAAAAAAAAAAAAAAAAAAAAAAAAAAACTATTTATATATATTATTTATTTATATTTTATTTAAAATTGAATAAAAGGAGTAAAATAAAAATAATAAATATTAAAAAAATTCAAAAATTCAATATATATACAAATATATTTAATAATAAATTGAATAAAAAATATATATTTATATATTTGTTATTATGAATAATTTTTCTCTAATAAATTCTTAATCTTTTTATTATTATTATTATTATTAGTAGTAGTAGTAGTAGTAGTAGTAGTAGTAGTAGTAGTAGTATTTATTTATTTATTTATTTATTTATTTATTTATTTATTTATTTATTTATTTATTTATTTATATATTTATTTATTATTAAAAAAAAAAAAAATAAAAATAAAAATAAAAATAAAAATAAATAGTATAACCATTAATATACATAAGAAATTTTATCTATGTATAACAATTTATATAATAATTATAAAAATATTATCATTTTCATTCATTCTAATTTTATTTAATTTATTTATTTATTTATTTATTATTATTTTTATTTTTTTTTTTTTTTTTTTTTTTTACTTCTATTTTTATAACTACAGTTAAACCTTTATATTTTTTCTATCACAATTTTTTTTTTTTTTTTTAATTTTTTTTTTTATTTTATTTTTATAACTACAGTTTTTTTTTTTTTTTTTTTTTAAATTTTATTTTAATTTATTTTTATTAACTACAGTTAAACCTTTTATATATATATATTTTTTTTCTATTCTAACTTTTCATTTCTTTTTTTTTTTTTTTTTTTTTTTATTTATTTTATTTTATTTTATTTTATTTTTAGTAGAATTATATTTAATATTAATATTTTTATTTATTATTACATTTTATCTTCTTTAATTTAATTTATGTTTATTTATTTATTTATTGTATATATATATATTTCTTCTTAATGAGTGACAATGATACCATCTTCAAAACCAACATATTCTAATATTTGATCCAATTTATCTTTATATTCTAAATGTCCACTAACTATAGAGGTTAAATCAATATTTTCTACTCCTTCTACATTCACTTTTTGAAGTCCAGCAATATGATTACATATGTTACTAGCACGGAAAAGAAAACTCAATACCCAATCTGTTTGACAATAACCATTGATGACACGACCAGCGGTCATGGCACGTAATTTTGACCATTCAATGGAATTAGATTCAACAGGGGCTCCAAATAAATAAATAGAATCCACAATAGAATGACATAAGAATTTAGCTTTTTCTAAATCTTCATCGTTCATATTTTCTTCTTCATTTCCTTCATTCTTATTAGCTTCTGATTCCCGATTACGTTTGGAACGATACCATGAAAAGATGGAATCATCTTGTTTCTTCATATTTATTTCAAAGGAATAATTCCAAAGTTCTAAAAGGCAATAATAAATAACTCTGGCTCCTAAAGAATAACCAACTAAAGTTACCGGTCTTTTTCCATGAACATACTTCAATAATACTTCACGAGCTAATACCTTACCAGCCTTTTCAGCTTTATCTAAACCAGAGGTCCATGGATTATCAATCATTGTACCCATTTGAACCATAGCTACAGGCCAAATTAAACCAGAAACAACACCACCTAAAATTGTCTGTCTCAAAAGTTGCTTAACGGTAAAAGTAATGGAACCACTAACAATCATACTTTCCATGGCCTGCCCTAAATTAATCAAAATTTTACTATCAAATTTTAATACATATATATTACTGGACATAGTGTTACGATGACCTATTAAATTTTCCCATGGTTTATAGATATCTTCAATATCCTTCAACCAACCAGAGATACAAATGATGACATGAAGTTTACTTGGTGAACTATGAGGATCTTCTGCTATACTTAAATTTTCTGGTGTATTAACACAAGTCGATTCTGAATCAGATAAATGGTTAATATCGATATTTGAATTATTACTATAAACTGAACTTTGCGAAAAGGAACGCGTTGAACTACGTGACAATGATATAGAATTTTTATGATGTTCATTGACTTCAGAGGTTTCACCATTTCTATTATCACTTCCAGTTCCAATATTTTCTTTACTTTTCTTTTTATCTTCTTCTTTCTTCTTCTTTTCTAAAAATTTATTAATTTCTTGGTCTGTTCCTCGATAAGGTAATTCAATAAATTGAAATTCTTTGAGACCACTGAAAACTTTATGGAAATTATAAGCTGTAAGTCCACCACCAGTAAGACCAAATAAGGCACCAAAGATAGCAACCCCTGAAGTGGTTGTAAGGAAAGTACCAACTCCTGCCATCACTCCTGTAGTGGTAATTCCCAAAAGGGTACCTAATGTACCCAAACCAGCACCCAAAGTACCTAAACCAGCTCCTACAATAGGAGCGGCCAAACCACCAGTAACACCAATAATAATACCACTACCAACTGTGGCTAAACCCCACATCATCCATTTATTTTTAGCACTACTTTTTTCATTCTTTATATAGGTACTTCCTTCTCCTTCATTTTCTTTCTTCTTCTTTTTTTGTTCATCTAATGCCTTTTGATATTCTTCCCAAAGTAAACAACTTACACGATTTTCAACTTCAGGCATTATTGAAGAAAATTCAGCATCAATATTCTCCTGAACATCATAAATATAATCATCACTAGCCTGCTGAATAATTTGCATTTCTTCTTCGCGTCGAATTTCTTCGGATTTACCTTCTTTTTCATCTTCTTTACTTTTTTCTTCTAACTTTTGAGCTAATTCTAATTCAAATCGTTTTTGTGAAATTAACTGATATTCCGATAAAATATCTTTTAAAAATTGACGTAAAACTTGTCTTAAACGAGCATCGTAAACAAATAAATTACTTTGAGTTTTTTTATTTTTTAATTCAAATGTAGTGGTTTTGGTATATTCCATATTTTGGAAATAATAAAGTAATATTTCAGTTAATCCGGCACATAAAATATTGTTAGCATTTCTTTTATGATTTTTTGTACGACTTTTAAGAATTAGGTCTTGTAATTCTTGATCTGAATATCCATCATCTCCTTGCATAATTTTAGCTTGTTCTGTTTTTTTTTTTTTGTTTGTTTGTTTTTACATAATAATATATATAAAATAAATATTTATATTGTTGATTTTTATTTTTATTATTATTATTATTATTATTAATTATGAATATCAGCGTATATTTTTTCAATATATATATGCATATTAAAAAGTGTATATAATATTTAAAAAATAAAAATATATATATTAATATAATTTATTTTTTTAAATATAGTTTAAAATATTAATTTTTATTAATAAATTAAAACATATTAAACATTATAAATATAAATTTAACTATTTTATTTGTATTTATAAAAAAATTTTTTTTTTTTTTTTTTTTTTTTTTTTTCAATACCTTTAACATTTATATTATAAGTTTTAAATAAGAAATCCATTAAAAGACGACTCCAATTACTATAATTGGTTATAGCGGGTATTTGAAAATTTGAAAAATCATAATCATTTTTAGATTTTTTTTCTAAAATTTCTTTCTGTTCAATCTCATAAGCTTCCATGTCCTTTAAAAGAAGAGTGTTGAGATAAACATTATTTTTTTCAATAATTTTCCATATTAAACCAATAAAAGGAATAGGATTCTTCTTAATTTCATCTAATGCTTCAACATATTCTTCTGATGAATCATGGTGTTGTGTATCTTCCTGTCCTTTCTCTTGGGCTATTTCCTGTTTAGATTCATTAAAAATATTTGAACTATTTTCATTTAAATTTATAATTTCTTCTTTATTTTCCATTTTTCTTTAAAGAATTTTTTTTTTTTTTTTTTTTTTTTTTTTTTTTTTTTTTTTTTTTTTTTATATATATATTTCTTTTGTTTAAATTTTATGATTTATTTCTTTTTTCTTTTTTTTTTTTTTTTTAACAAAAATCGAATACAATTGCTTTGTATTGTTTTAATTTATCAATATGCTAATTTTGTGTTATTTTTTCTTTTCTTGTTCACTTTTTTTTTTAATAAAGAAAAAAGAAATGATACTTTTATAAAATATATGATAGTATTTATTTTTTTTTAAAAAAAATAACTATTTTAACAAATAAAAATGTTTAAAACTTTCTTTTGTATAAAACTTTTTAACTAGCTTTTTATAAAAGAAATATTTTATTTAAAAGATTTTTGTATGTTTCTTTATATAAATAAAATGTTTTAATATATATAAATTTTATATTTAACTTTCTTTTTAATATTTATATACAATTATTTTTTTTTTTTGTAAAGCGAATATGTACTTAAAGTAAAATTAATTCTATCATTATTAAATAAATTTATAAATATTGATTGCGTTTGTGTTTTTATAAACTCTATAATTATACTAAATTTATCTACAATATAACGAATAAAAACCAAATATTTATATATAAATATACTTCATTATAAATATGAATATTTCAAATATTTAATTTTTCATTTAAACAATAACTTGAAAATAAAAAAAAAAAAATATATTTATTTGTTTATTTGATATTATATATACATATATTTAAATATATCTATATAATTTACTTTCTTCATATATTTATTTTAATTGCTACAAATTATTTTACTTTAAATTATCTTAACTTTTCAAAAAAAAACTAAAGAATGACAAAAAAAAAAAAATCAATTTGTGTTTTAAAATTTTTATTGTATTATACGCAAATAAATTAATTATATATTATAGTATATTGACAATATATTAACATTATTGTATTAAAAAAACTAAAATAAATTAATTTTTTAAAAAAAATAAATAAATTATATATTAAAGTATATTGACAATATATTAACATTATTGTATTAAAAAAACTTTTTTAATAATATATGTTTATTTAAGAAATAAAAAGATAAAATGATTAATAAAAGATAAAGTAACAAGAGTAATATTTTGTTATATTTAAAATTTACCAAAATTAGCGATAAAAAAAAAATCCATAATAAGATATACTAAAATAAAATAAAAAAAAAAAAAAAATAAATAAAAATATTGAATATTAATCACTCAATTAATTTATTATGAAAAATAAAAATATTGAATATTAATCACTCAATTAATTTATTATGAATAACTTTTATTATTAAAACATATTAATAACAACATTTTTAAAAAATATTTTATAATTTTAATAATTTCTAACTTATACTTTTATATATCTGCAATGATCAAATTGCTTTAATTTAAGATAATGGAAATGTTTTAAAGAATATGATTTCCCTTCTTAAATAAAAAGAGATTATTTTTATCTAAATATTTCTAATCTACTAATATATTTAAACTAATATTATTTTATTCATTTTCATTATTTTTATAATACACAAAAAAAAGTTTACCTTTTTTAGTAATTCTATTTCTTCATTTTTTTCTTAATACTAATAAACTTTACAAAAAAATTTTATAAATTATAAAGTAATAATCAATATTAATAAATAAATAAATATTTATTCATTTATTTATTTATGTATTTATTTATTTATTTATTTATTTATTTATTTATTCACTATCTCAAAAGTTATTTAATCTTTTTTTATATATTTTAATAAAGGAGCTTTTTCATGTTTTTTAAAATAATTTGAAATTTAATTTATACTAAAGGTTACACTAATCACTTAATTTACTATATATAGGAATTTTTTAATCAACGTTTTAAAATAATAAAAATTTTTTTCAAATAAAATTATTACATTAAAAGTATTGGATAAACTTTGAATAAATAAAAAAAATAAAAATAAAAATTGACAGGGTTAGAATATATTATTAATAAATACAGTGATTAAGTAATATTAAGATAGGATAAATTAGATATTCAATATATATATATAATATCTTATTATTATATTAATTTTAATATCATAAAATTTTATTTCTTTAAAAAAAAGAAGTTTTTAGTATTGTTAAAATAAATATATATTTATAAAATCTTAAATTATTAAATATTTAACTTTTTTATTAAATTATTAAAATTATCTTATTTTATCTTATTATATATTTATTGAATATTTTTGAATTTTTTTGTAGTTATTTCCCCAATAAAACTAATAAATAAAAATAATAATAAATAATAATAAATAATAAATAATAAATAATAAATAAATAGATAATAAATAGTAAATAAATAATAAATAATAAATAATAAATAATAAATAATAAATAATAAATAATAAATAATAAATAAATAATAAATAATAAATAATAAATAACAAATAATAAATAATAAATAATAAATAAAAAACAAAAAATAAAAAATAAAAAATAAAAAAAAATAATAATAAATAATAAATAATAAATAATAAATAAATAATAAATAATTAAATAATAAATAATTATAAATATTAATAAGAAAAAAAAAATAAAAAAAGTATAAATTAATTTTTTTTTTAGTTTTTTTCCTTTTTTTATTTATATTAATAGTTTAAAAATTTTGTATTTCCTTTTATGAATAAATTTTTTACCGCATGATATCATAATTAATATAAAAATTAATATAAAATATTACATTGAATTGTATTAATTATAAATTAAAAATATTCAATTTAAATTAAAAACTTTCTCCTTTAATAAAATTATTAATAAAAAATATTAACAAAGAAATAATATAATTTATTATTTTTAAAAGCAATTCAGATTTTATTTTTAAATAATCCATTTATCAAATATTCCAACTATTTAAATATTAATTCTTTAGACCTTAAAATTAAATTATTATTTTTATATTATTATTATTTTTATTACATTGTATTAGATTAGATTATTTTATAGACTACATTTATGGTATAAATATTATTTATAAATTTATATGTTATATATATTATTTATATATTATTTTATACTCATATGAATAAATAATTGTATAATACTTTATATATACTATTGACGGTATAAAAAACAAATATTA
>JACVTC010000032.1:1282500-1317500 GCA_016946835.1 Neocallimastix lanati (nom. inval.)
TCTAATACCATTTGTTGTGTTATTAAGTATATTTTGTGATATTGATTGAAAACTTTCATCGGTGTCACAGAGTTCATTTCTATTTTCTAAAATAAGATTATAATCTTCATAATACTCTTTTTCACCCAATAAACAAGCTGGGAAATATGGCGAACCATAATGACATTCATTAGAAAATTTATTATTATTGTTATTATGTCCTTTTTTGTCTTGTTCTCGTTCGTTATTATATTCATTATATCTGTCATCATTACCAACTTCTTCAATAACTTCCTTTTCCTTTTTATTTTTATTACCCTTATTTTTATTTTCATTACTAATATTTTGTTCCAAACCAATGTATTTATTATCAGGATAATAAATACTTAATTTATTATTGGGAGATCCATTCAATGCTAATCGATCATCAATATTAGATTGGAAATTTGGAAATTTTTCAGAAGATAATGCATAGAGATTACCATCAATAGAACCAATAAATGCTTTCTTAGAATTATTAAATTGTTCTTTTGGCCAAATTGGTTTAGCCTTAGATAACCTCAATTTTTCTCCTTGATCACCATTTTTAGTTGATGAAACACTAAATGTTGATAAAACTGGTGATGAAAACTTGAAATTCAAGTATTTTTCACTACCTTTTTCATGAATTATTAAATCACCTTGAGCATTTGCTGAAGCAGATAATGATTCAAAATTTGATTTTTCACTATTTGTAAATTCAGCTGCTTGTTGTTCATCAAAGTTTGCTGTTGTATATTCTGAGTAGGAAACATTCCATCTAAAATTATATTATAATTCATATTAATTACATTATTAATAATTTACAACAAATAAAACTATAACATAATTTAATTATAATAATCATAATAATTATAATAATTAAAATGTAATAATAATATATAAAATTATACTTCGTTTTTCCTGTTAAACTATCTTTGATAATTAATTTATAATCTATTATTTTATTCAATAATTTTATATATATATCAAATAAATAAATAATAATTAATAATTAAAAAAAAAATTAATATTATTTAAACATAATAAATAAGACATATAAAATATATTAATAAAATTTTATTAAATATATTTACCAACTCTTCCTATATGAATTACATCAGAATTTTCCTTAAAGCCAAATGAAGAATCCATTGAATAAGATTTAATTAATTTACCAGTATATAAATTTAATACTAATATATTAGTTGTTTTACTTCCTAAGTAAATATTTTCATTTTGAGCAAATGGGGCTTGTTCAATTAGAGCCTTAATTGAAAATGGTAAAACCTTATTATTATTATTGTTGTTGTTGTTGTTATATATAGGTTATCAATAAAAATTACAAAAATTATAAAATTTTATATATTAAATAAATTATGTATATATATATATATATATAATAATTAAAAAGATTTATAAAAATATTAACAGTCAAAAATTTTTATAAATATCAATTATCATTTATAAACTTAATTATTATATAAAAGATAATATATTCTACATGCAAATCTTCTCCTGGTTTCATAACAAAGATATTACCATCTTCTGTTGGTTCAGGAATGAAAATTTCATTAAAAATATCCTCTCTTCTAAGAGCTAAGTCATCTGTTCCTTTTTTTATTCCTGAAGATTCTTTGGTATTATTTTTATTTTTTTCCTTAATTTTAAATTTACTATTAGATTTTCTTCGTTTTCCCTGGAAATCTTTAATTGGTTTTTTAGAATTTAAATCTGGAAAATCATGTAATTTAGATTTTATCATAGAACCTCGATCGAGATCTAGAGTCCATAAACGTTCCCCTGTTGTTTTATTGATACCATGAATACTTCCGTCAAGTGTTGTAACTATAGCAACATCAAGTGATTTTTCAGGTTTGAAATCTCTTTTATATTTTTCTAAAGAATAATTTTCACTTCTACTTTCTTGAATAAAGAGTAAAAATAATACAACTAGAAATGAAAAAAAAGTTTTATATTTAATTGAATTCATTTTAATTTATTTCCTTTTTATCTTTGTAAAAAAAAAAAAAAAAAAAAAAAAAAAAAAAAAAAAATGAGTGAAAACTTTTCTACAAAGTAATATATTGGAACTTGGAATTATTAAAACTTTGTTTCATATAAAGCAATCAATGATTTTCATTTACTTTTCTTTTGAAAAATATAATATTATTATATAATTATTCGATATTTACTTTATTATTATTATTATTATTATTATTATTATTATTATTATTATTATTATTATTATTATTATTATTATTATTATTATTATTATTATTATTATTATTATTATTATTATGTAATTTTATTTATTGTTGTTAATATTTAATGTATTTTTTTTTTTTTATCTTCTTTTTAAAATTTAAATTTGAAATTTATATTGATATAAAATTTCAATATCTTTTGCTTTTAAATAAAATTATCGATTTTAACAAAAATTTTAAAATTATTTTATTTATTAAACAGTCCTTTGATATTATGATATGCTTGATTGATAATATAATATATATATAAATTTAATAATTATATTAATAATATGATTAATTATCTAAAAAAGAAAATAATTACTAATAGGTTGTCGAAACTACTTCAAATTTATTTAATATAAAATATAATATTAGGGGTATTACTATATTATTTCTGATATTATTTCTGTTATATTTAGTTATTTGAATAATTTTAAATTCATAAGAACTTTTATTTGATTATTAATGCCTTCTTTAATTAAAGTATAAATTAATTTTCATAAATTATATAATTTATATATATATATAAAATAATAGTAATAATAATAATAATAATAAGGAATGAATATATTAATTAATAATGAATGAAAATCAATTAAATAATTGAATTTGAAATTTGCCTATATTTACTTTTAAAACATTACTTAATACTAAATTTATTCTATTTTATTTTACTTTATTTTATTTTATTTTATTTTAGTTTAGTTTAGTTTAGTTTATTTTATTTTATTTTATTTTATTTTATTTTATTTTACTTTATTTTATTTTATTTTATTTTATTTTATTTTATTTTATTTTATTTTAGTTTAGTTTATTTTATTTTATTTTATTTTATTTTATTTTATTTTATTTTATTTTATTTTATTTTATTTTATTTTATTTTATTTTATTTTATTTTATTTTATTCAATCTGTACTTATATTTATATTCTACTATTTATTTTATTTTATTTTATTTTATTTTATTTTATTTTATTTTATTTTATTTTATTTTATTTTATTTTATTTTATTTTATTTTATTTTATTTTAGTTTAGTTTATTTTATTTTATTTTATTTTATTTTATTTTATTTTATTTTATTTTATTTTATTTTATTTTATTTTATTTTATTTTATTTTATTTTATTTTAGTTTAGTTTAGTTTATTTTATTTTATTTTATTTTATTTTATTTTATTTTATTTTATTTTATTTTATTTTATTTTATTTTATTTTATTTTATTTTATTTTATTTTATTTTATTTTATTTTATTTTATTCAATTTGTACTTTATATTCATATTCTACTATTTATTTTATTTTATTTTATTTTATTTTATTTTATTTTATTTTATTTTATTTTATTTTATTTTATTTTATTTTATTTTATTTTATTTTATTTTATTTTATTTTATTTTATTTTATTTTATTTTATTTTATTTTATTTTATTTTATTTTATTTTAGTTTAGTTTAGTTTATTTTATTTTATTTTATTTTATTTTATTTTATTTTATTTTATTTTATTTTATTTTATTTTATTTTATTTTATTTTATTTTATTTTATTTTATTTTATTTTATTTTATTTTATTTTATTTTATTCAATCTGTACTTATATTCATATTCTACTATTTATTTTATTTTATTTTATTTTATTTTATTTTATTTTATTTTATTTTATTTTATTTTATTCAATCTGTACTTATATTCATATTCTACTATTTATTTTATTTTATTTTATTTTATTTTATTTTATTTTATTTTATTTTATTTTATTTTATTTTATTTTATTTTATTTTATTTTATTTTATTTTATTTTATTTTATTTTATTTTATTTTTTATATTTTATTATTTTTATTTTTGTTTATATTTTTGTATTTTTATTTTTTGTTTATATTTTTGTATTTTTTTGTCATTTTTTATTTTTTTAAAAAATATATTCTTTTTAGTAATATATTAATTAATTATTAAAACATTATATTAAATATTAATTATGGAAATTTTCATTTGATATATGTCATATATTTAATATGAATATAGTAATTGATAAAGTAATTTTATATCATAATTTTATTAATATTTTATATAAATGGGGAGGTTTCATTATGCCAATTTTCACGTGATATATATAAATATATGGCTATAGCTATAAATTTCTACATAATATTATTTTATTGTATTATTTTGTCACTTCAACTTTTAAATTAATTATTAAGTGAATAATTAAATAAATCATGTAATGGTTAGATTTTATGATTTTAATTCTTTTTATTTAAATGTTATTAATAATTATTCTTTTATTTAAATGCTATTAATAAAAAAAATTATATAAAAATATAAATGTTATTAAAAATGTAAATGTTATTAATAATAATTCTTTTATTTAAATGTTATTAAAAAAAAATAATAATTATAATGATAAAATTATTAATTATACATTGTATTTGAATATATATTTATACTGTATAAATTTAATAAACTTATAAATTAAATTTTTGAATGACAGAATTCTGATTATTTCGTTTGGTCATTCCTCATTTCTTAATTATTTATTATAAAATAATTTTTATATTATGTTATTTAAATCAGTTAAACAATCAAACCACAAATTAATAATATTATTTCTATCACATTTAGCATCAATTAACTTGGTTTCAATAATTTTGTAGCGTTCAATTAAGACACTGATTTCATTAGCATTATTTATTGCTCTTTTTTTTATTTTCCAAATTCTTCTTATTTTTCTTTGATAATCATAATATGATAAATGTTCAAGTTCATTGAATTTAACTATTAATTCATAAAAAGATGGTTTTGTTGGAAGTAAATTATTTAAATAATTATTGAATGATTCTGAGGCATTGTTTGTTATTTGTTCCATATTATTATAATAATTCCAAAATTTCATATCATAATCAACTTAAATATGTTTTATAAAAATATTCTAAAAATTTTAAAAATTGACAATAATTATTTTTAATAGATTTAATTTTAATTATAACATAAATATTAAATATATATTCAGGATTTATAAATGGTAAATTTGAAATAGCTTTATAATAAATAAATATATTATTATTATCATTTTTTAATTCGTTATAGCATAATTTATTTTTTTTAATTTCTAGTGATTTTTTATAATGTCAAATGCAATATTTAATATTATTTGTATTAGGAAATATTGTTTTTGCTGCTTTAGATATGTCCTATTTCTACTATTTATTTTATTTTATTTCAATCTGTACTTTATATTCATATTTCTACTATTTATTTTATTTTATTCAATCTGTACTTTATATTTATATTCTATTATTTATTTCATTTCATTTTATTTTATTTTATTTTTTATACTTATATTATTACAATCTTTATTTATATATTTATATATACATTTATTTTTTTTACATATAATTGTATTAAAATTTTTTATGGCGTTAACATAAAATTTTTCAAGCCAATAAAAATAAATGGCGTATTGAAAATTTGTATTATAAAAATTGGCGAAATGAACCACATTCATATAAATTAATATATTATTCTATTAATTCATATTTTTTAATTTTTAAATATAGATTATTTAACTACTTACATATAAATAATAAATATTAAATATTAAATAATATTATTGTAAAAATTTGAAGACAGTATTTTATAATATATATTGTAAAAATGGGAAAAAATATAAAAAGAATTTTTTAATTTTACTTTGAATAATTTAGTATTAAATATAATGACTACTAATTACTCTTAATCCAATATTATTAGAAATCTTTTATATGAAGTAATTATATTAAACAAAGATAATGTAATAATTACATATATATTCAATTAGAAAAGCTTATAAAGTTTATCTATTTTTTGTAATAATAAAAATTAATCCTCTTTATTAAGGAAAAATTAATAAAGTTTAATATAATCAATATCTTTTTATTTTGTATATTTAGTTTTTAATAATTAATTAAAAAAAAAAAAAAAGTTTATTGTATATTGAATATTTATTTATATATTTATATAAAAATATAAAAAAAAAAAGTTTAATATTTTTTGAAATTATAATAATTATATTAATTATCCGTCATTCATTGATTTTGAATAAAAAGGTTTTAATATATAATCCATAGGTTATCGTAACAAATTATTCCAATGTTTTGAGGGGGGCTAAATAGCATCCACCGGAAGTAAAATATAAAAAAATTGCTACATAATACATTAATTGTAAACTTTATTTTAATATAAATATGATATACAATATTTAAAAATTACAATATATATATATATTAAAAAGAATATAAATGTAAAAATTTAAATAATATTATTAAAATATATATATAGATTTATCTATGTAAGAATGAATTATAGACTTTTCAGTTTAATGTGTCTTCAGATTTGTGTTATATCAGCATTAAAAGATCTTTCAGTTAAGGTTGAAAACAACTTATATGTTTTCACTCCTACATTTTATGATTCCCTTGAGTATTTTTTTATTTACAATGTATATTAATAATTTTAATGAGAAATGGAACAGAGGGGCATTAGATTGAAGTTGTTCCATTTTTTCAAAGTAAGCAATTCTCATTGGATATTAACTAATAAATTCCATAATAATATTATTATTATTATAATTTAAAAATTAAACTTTAAAAAAAAAAAAAAACATATATATATAAATACTTGATATATATATATAATGGAAGATGAATTGTAAAATTCAATAAATAAAAAAAAAGATTGTTTATTAATAATTTTAAAAGTAGAAATACAAAATAATTAAAATTTAAAAAACAATATAAAGTTAACAAAATCAAAAATACAATTTCACTATAATTTAAATATATGAGATAATATGTAAATTAGGACTTCATCAAAAAAAAAAAAAAAAAAAATAAAAATAAAAAATATATATCTAAAAATAATTGAAGGAATATTCCAAAAAAAAATTAATTTCAGAATCAATTCTGAACAGTAATATCTACCAAACTAGTTTCGAGAATCAAGTAAAAAATCAAAAAATATATCAAAAAATAATACAAACAATAGAAAATATTCGAAATACAGAAGAAAAATGAATAAAAATGACTATGAAAACTATCTTGAAAAGGACAAAAATTTCAGTCTAGAATAACATTAATGTATCAGTAATCACATACAAATAAAAAATAGACTAAAAAAGGAAAAAAATAAATCGAAAAATTACTACAGAAATTATTGTTTCACAATAATCAATTGCTTTAATAATTTCAAATAAGACATTTTGAAGTCGTAATTCTATCAAGGATATTTCTTGAATATACTGATAAAAATAAAAGTGTTCAAAAATATTAATTATTATAAAAAAATATTCATATTAATTATTATAAAAAAAGTTGCATAACATTAATAGTAATACAATGTATTTAAAATTAAATATTAATAAGGTTTCTTTTTACAAAAAGCTAATAAACAATTATATTATCCTTATTAAAATTAGTTCATTTAATATATATATATATATATATATAAAGATATTCATCCAATACATATTATATAATTAATTTGATTCATTTATCAAAGCAATTAATTTCAAAAATATCAATACAATATAAATTTTATCAAGTGAATATATTTATAATAAAAATTTAAAAAAAATACAAAGAGACAAAATATTATATAATAATATTAGAATTTATAATAAAAAATTACTTTTTATGAATAATTTAAATTTATAAATATAATTATTGTATTAATTATATATCCATTTCTTTAATCAAAATAAAAAATATATAATTTTTATGATAATCATGTCTTAATTTTATTAATTATAATAGCAATATTAATGTAATGGTTTTTAATTCTTTAATATTCAAAAAAAAAAAAAAAAATTAAGGAATAATTATTGTGAAAAATTATTATATAAATATATTATTTAATATTTAAAAATTTTTAGTTTAAATTTGTAATTATTAACAATGAAAAAGTAAATATAAATTATGATTATTCAAATTAAATATCAATTAATTTAATATATCACAATATATATATAGTTATAGTTTTACAAAAAGATTCACTTTTTGTTTTCGAATACTGTATTAACTTCATTAGTTTTAGTTTCTCTTTTTTTTTTTTTTTTTTTTTTTGGAGATATAATCATCCCTTCATCTTCTTCATTTTTATCTTCTTCTTGATTTTCATTACTAATCATTGAATAAATTTTTCTAGAAGGTAAACTTTTTATTATTCTTGGAGGACTTTTCTGTTTATTAACTTTTTGATATTTATTAATACATGAACTCAAATATTTAAAATTGTATCTTTGATTTCTTCTGTTTCATAAAATATATTTGAAATATTTCAGGATAATAAAACATAGCATTTTTTAAATTAGAGTCTTTCATTATATAAAAAAATTCGAATTTAATAAAATTAGATATAATGAGGTTAATATCAATAATTTGGATATTTATTATTACTTATTTATATAAATGAATTTTAACATTTGGATTTGAACTTTGTTTAATTTCAAAAATAGAATATTCCTTTTTTTTTTGAATTAATTTAAACTTTCCTTTTTCTAATATATCTGGTTCTTGTTATAATGATTTCGTAAAAAGAATTAAATCATCAAAAATTTATTATAATCTCTTTTTCTTTTCAAAATTATGAGAAGAATTGAATATTGATGAAATATTATGAGTCGAAGATGTTGATTTTTCATATGTACACTAACTTCACATTTAATTTTTATTTTTCTATTTGTTCAAACGATTCTAATTTTCTTTTTTTATATAGTTAGTTTATACATTATTATGATAAAATTTTATAAAACAACAATAAATAATTATAATATAAATAAATAATTATAGGATTAAATCTTGATTGAAAAACAATTAAATTATATGCAGCTTCAGCTTCTTTTGAAGCCCCATTAATAAGAGTAATTAAAATTTCTAATTTATCATATGCTTTAATAAAATTTTCATAATTTTTATGAGATTCATAAGTGAATTGTATAAGTTTATATAAAAAAGGAATATAATTAAACAATAAATTAAGAAAATATTATTACATCTATTATTTAAAATTATTACTTTAAATTAAACAAAAAATACCCTAAGAAACAATGGATATTTTTACAAATTCTTTGAACTGGTTTAATTCGTAATAAAATAATTTTAAAAAAAAATTATTAATAATAAGAATTATAAATTAATTATAAATCTTAATATTTGTTAATTTATTATATTTGAAATTATTACAAAAGACCTTCCCATCAAAGCGATTTTGATTCTTTTTTATGAAATTGAGTCTGTAAATTATTATATATATTATAATTTATAATAATTTAATTTCATGTTATGCATTAATAACTAAAAGTAATAAAAATTATATTAATTAAAATAATAAAAATGACTATAATAATAATAATAATAATAATAATAATAATAATAATAATAATAATAATAATAATAATAATAATAATAATAATAATAATAATAATAATAATAATAATAATAATAATAATAATAATAATAATAATAATAATAATATTTTATTAAATTATTAAATTATTATTTCGTTATTACATACATAAAAAAAATGGTAACATTTTTTGAATTTTTTTAATCTTCCAATTGAGTAATTGAATATGAATAATTACCACAATAAAGTAAATACATTTTTAAATATTCAAGATAATATTAAATATAAATATATATATATATATTAATTGTTATTAATTATTATATTAAAATAAATAAAAAAAGTAATAATTTAAAAAATTTTAAAGATATTATTTTTTCCTTTTTTATTGCAATAATTACTAATTATCTATTTGTTCAAATATTATTAATATTATTTTTATTTATACTATTAAAAGCCATATATCACCAATTTCCTAGACATATGGATTCTCATTTTGGTGTTTTTCAAAAAGATTAAGCAATTCCTATAATAATTTAACTATTAACATTTAAATAATAAATAATTTGACATATTAAATATAAAAATTATAAAATAATATTAATTTACTTTATTTTATTTTATTTTTTTTTTTTTTTGAAAAGTTATATTTTACCTGATTAACTCCATAAAGTTGTTCAACATTAGAAAATAATGTATTAATTTATCTTTTAGGTAAAATATTATTTTTTATTATAAGTTATATATATAAATATCATAATTTTATTAATTAATATTAATAAATATTTATTACAAAATTTAAAATTTTAACTATATAATATTAAATAAAAATATACATTAATAATAATTGATAAATCATTAACATAATCTCTTTCAATATCAATCATTTCGTAAATTATATCTTTTCTTCTAATACTTTTTTGTAAGTCCCTTTGATTCAATAACGGATTGACCACCAATAAAATCTATCAATTTCATTTTTAATTTTGCTGGATCATTTACAAATTCAATTGTTTCATATTTTCTAACATATGATTTTCTATTATTAAATTTTTTTTAATAAATAATTCTTACTATTATTATTAGTAAAACAGAATCGCTATTCATTTTTGAAATATCTTGACGTAGTAATTCTAATAATATAGAAGAATTTTTGGAATTTATTTCATCCAAACTTTTTCTTCTATTTTTTTCAGAACTTGTTGAATTTTCTTTCATTGCTAAAACGTTTGCATTTTTCGACTTATATCTAATTGATCCTTGATAAGCGCTAAACCTACTATGTCTCTATTGCTTTTAATTTTTTCAATTGTTCATCATCTTCTTGTATTTCTTCATTATTTTCTCCATTAATTTTACTCTTCAACATATTTAAATTATTATCTATCTAATTTCTCTCTCTTTTTTTTTTTTTTTTTTTTTTTTTAACCATCTTTTCTCTTTGATGTATTTAATAAACTATTATTTAATTTTTCTTTTAATAATTTATTATATTTTTCGATCCCTTCAACATGATTATAAGGAAACCACTCTTTATTTCCATTTAATTCACCAAAACATCATTCACCATCAAATTTTTGTATTTTAAAAGGTCATGATTTCATATTGATAATTCTATAACGTTTTCTGAATCGAAGTCATATTTGACTTCTGCATATTTTACAATTTTAGTTTCTACAAATAGGGCACTACATTTCTATTATGTTTTTTTATTCAAATGACCAAATATATATAATAGGTGTTTACATTGATAACAAAGAAAAATATCTCTCTATTTTACTCTTTTTTTTTTTCTATTATATATTTTATTTAAAAAAAATTTTTTTTATTATTATGTTAAACCTACTACATAAAAAATAAAATTAATTATACAAGCTTTAATTATTATTATTATTATTATTATTATTATTATTATTATTTATTCTAATTTGTATTTATCAAAATAATATATATACAAAAAAAAAAAAAAAAAATTAATAAAAAAAATAGTTAAACATATTTGAAAATTTTATTATTACCTATTATTATTTGCTCTTTTTATTTTATATTATTCAAATTTTAATAAATGAAGTTATATTTTTTACCATATTTATTTTCTATATATATATATATATTTATATTTATTTAATATTGTTGTATCATTACAATACAAATTAATTAAAGAGAATCATTGATAAACTTTATTAATAATTATATTTTATAATTACGATATAGATATGAAAATATTTTCTTCTATTAATGATAAATTTCTTTTTATCAATTTTGGATTTAGTTAATATTTATTAATTGATTATACTAAAAAACAATATTATTTAAGATTTTAAATAATAAAAATCATTAATAATAAAAATAAGTTATAACAATTTTTTTTAATAAATATATAATTATAAAAAAAAAAAAAAAAAAGAAATTATCATTAATAAAAGTTTTAAATAATTTATAAGTGATTTAATATCTTAAGTTAATAATGTTAAAAAATACTAAATTATACTAAATAATATTAAATAATTATAAAATATAAAATTTCAATAAATAAAAAATATTATATAATTATAAAATTTTGTTAAATCTTTTATTTATATTAATAATTTTTGTTATTTAAAATCTTAAATATTAATATTTGTATAAATAAATATTTTATTTATTATTAATAATTTTTATTATTTAAAATTAATTAATATTAACAAGTATTAAATTTTTATTTGAATAATAATAAATAGGTAATATTATCTTAATTTTTTTAAATAATATTTATTTAGGAAGAAAAATATAATTTATTAATAACAAAAGAAAAAAAATAAAAACTGAGAAAGGTATACAAAAAGATGTTATAAAGTATTTATAATAATAATTAATATTCATATATAGATGATTAAAAATATATAATTTTATGATTTTATTAAAAATATTGTTCTAAAAAATTTTCAAAAATTTTCTAGAGTCTTAATGTATTGTATTATATAATTTAACTCTTTAAATATTATAAATGTATATTATTTTTTTTCTTTTTATGTTATAGATATATATATTTATATGTTCATTTATAATAATTTATTTTATTATATTCTTTTCTTTATTTTATTTTATTTCGTTTTATTCCGTTATATTTTTTTTATTATAAAACAAATTTAATTTAACGTACATTAATTCGAAAAAAAATAATAAAGAAATAAAATTCATTATTAAATAATATTTTTGATTAATATGTAAATTTATTTCTTTAACTATAATAATTTTATAATTAATATTGATAGAAAAACAATTTGTATTTATTAGTTTTATTTAAATTAAATTTTAGTATAAGAGTTGTAATAATTTGAAATATATAAGAACTTTGATTAAAAATTATAAATGAATGAATTATTAATTATTGTTATTAATATTATTATTAATATTATTATTATATTATTATTATATTATTATTACTATTATATTATTATTATATTATAATTATAATTATATTAATATTTATGAATAAAATAGGAAATCAAAAGTAGCAAATATTATCATTTAATTAATTAAAATTAAATTAATAATTCTTAAATTAATCTAATAACAAATAAGGAAGTAAGGAAATATTTAAAAATAACCATGTTATTATATGAAGATGTTACATATATTATCCAGCCAGATACAAAGCATAGAAGGTTAGTACCTTTAGCTGCATTAAAAGTAAATGATGAATTTCTCGAACTTTTGGAATCAAATACAAATAATTTAACAATTCAATTCGGCTCAACATGTGTAAGCAAAAGATATAATTTTCAATATATATAACAAAATTCTTATTATTATTATACAATATACAATATATAATATATTTTCAACTGTTATAAAAAAATAGAAAATTGTTTCAAATAACCAGGAATTTAAATTTACAATGGAGAAAGAAGAAAATAGAGTTGCGGTTGATTATGTTAGAAGGAATGATATAAAGTCAAATTCTCTTGAAATTTGTGGACGTTTAACGCATACATTGAAAATGAAAAAAAATATGACACAACAATTATCAGATAAAATAAGAAATAAATATATAGAGACAGAAAAAAATAATAGAACGTAAGATATTTAGTATATATTGATAAAAATTAATAGTATTATAATAATAAAATAATCATAATGTTGTAACTCATAGATATATTTAATAATAATAATAATAACAATAACATTATTACTATTATTATTATAATATTGATTCAAAATTAATAGGAGCATTGTTCTTGATAATTCACAGATTTCAAGTATATCTAAATATTTATATTAATACATATTAATAAATTATTAAGAATAAGTTATTTAAAAATTTTAATTATATAATAGTAATAATAATAATAATAATAATAATAACAATAGTAAAAATAATAATAATAATAATAATAATAATAATAATAATAATAATAATAATAATAATAATAATAATAATAATAATAGTAAAAATAATAATAATAATAAATAATAAATAATAATAATAATAATAATAAATAATAAATAATAATAATATTAATAATAATAATAATAAATAATATTAATATTAATATTAATATTAATCATAATAATATATTCTTACTTTAATTTAGATATTAAAAAGCAAAATTCAAGACTGAAGAATAAAACTCGTTTATATGATGGATCAAAATCGAAGTTAAGATCAAATTCACCAATTCAAGTCACAGGCGGTTTAGATTTACGAACAAGAATAGTACATATGTTAGCACCAAAACCAATGAAATTAGTAAATTTAAGTAAAATGTTAAAAATTAAAGAAACAGAACCTGAATTAATAAGCATATTAGAAAATGTAAATTAAAATATTTAATTATTAACCTAACTGTAATATTACTATTAACTTAATATTAAAAATAAATTATAATAATATATATATATATGTTTTTTTTTTTTTTTTTTTTTTTTTTTTTTTTTTTTTTTAAAAAAAAATATATATATATATATATATATAATAATTATTAAGATATCAGTTAAAAATGTTTCAAATGAATATAAATTAAAACCTGAAATATATAAAGAAGTTGATTTGCAAACGTGGCATACATGGGATCATAATCAAAGGAATCAAGCTATTGAAAATGCAAGAAATGCATTTGAAGATATTAATTTACCACCATCAGCACCTGAATGGAGTAAGTTAAACCAAAAGAAAGCTATTAATATATCAGCACCTGTACTACCCGTTAATTTGAATATTAGTGATACTAATCAAAGAAAAGTAAATCCTATTGCATCGGAGAAGCGTGCAGCTAAACAAATTATGTCTCAAATTAAAAATCGTAACAAAAGAGCTAATACATCAACAACAAAAATACCAAAAACAAAAAGAAATGATAATATTCCTATAGCGAATCATTCAGTACAACAAGATGAAGCTCAAACTGAACAAAAGAAGAATATAGAAGAAATAAATTCTCTTGCTAATAATATTATAGCGAATCACCAAGAAGCTCCAGAATCTGATGCTGATAAAAAACCAACTATACTTAAAAGAAATCCTTTAACAAAAGCAAATAGTGGACTTAAAGAAATGGATCGTTTAGCAAATTTACCAAGAATAAAAAAGAAATCACTATCCCAAATGAAAAAGCAAATGAATGAACCCAATCAAAATGAAAAAGAAGAAGATATAAATTCATTGTCTGCACCGCCACCACAAAGAAAATTAAATAACAAAAGAAAAAGAGTGGATTCTATTACAAATCAAAATCGTAATTATAACTTTTTTTTTATTTTAAATATTGTTAAAATAAATAAATAAATAGTAATTATTAATTAAATAAAATTATTATAATATTAGCAAAAACAAAAATTCATATTATACAAAATATAGAACCATTAGTTATCTCAGAACCTATATCAACTTTTACTGAATATAATAACATGATTGAAAAATATAATAAGCATCAACAAGAATTACAAAAATTAGATAAAAGTATGAAAGATATTAGTGAATCTTATAATAAACGAAGACGTGATTTAATGAAATTTGACAATACAGATCTATTAGAAAGAAAATTGTATACAGAATTCAAAGAGAAGGCCCAAGAGTTATTAATAATAAAAAATCAATATAACAATATATACAATAATCTTCAAAAAGTAAAAGAAAAACTTGAAATTGCGAAAGAAAATTTAATAAATTCTATATAGTTCTATTTTATTATATTATTATAATTAATAAATATATATATATATATATATATTTTTTTTTTCTTTAATTAATAAAATAAACAAAATCTATTATTAAAAATATTAGTAATAAATTTTTATCGTTTTTAGAAAAAAAAAAAAAAAAAAAAAAAAAATTTCATTACTACTTTATTAGAATTATTCATTCATTAAGTAATTGTGCTTTGCGAATAACAATTAGTTGAAAATATTTACTATAATAGAATCATTTATTTATAATAACATATATATTGATTTATATATAGTATGACTCTAAATTTTAAAAATATACAATATATATATATTTAATTGTAAATTTAATAATTAAAGAAATTTTAACACTTTTCCAAAAAAAAAAAAAAAAAAAAAAAAAAAAAAAAATATTATACACATGTATAAACATTTATTATATCTATGCACATAAACAAAAAAAAAAAAATTTTTTTTTAATAAATAAATAATAAAAATATAATTATTTTATTTTTATAATTATTTTTGATTTTTATATTACACATATATATTTAATTTTGATTAATTTTAATATTATAACTAAAATTGACTCTATTAATGTGATTATTAATAATTAATTGATCTAAATTAACCTTTGTAATTATATTTTTGTTTTTATTTTACTATTTACTGATATTGGTGTTGATATAGGTGACGATTCTTCATTATCCTTTATATCATTTATATATTTTCTCTCTGGTCTATATTCACACAAAGCATAAAGTAAATTTCTTTCAGTATATCTAACACGATATATTGGTGAAGACTTTGTTAAATACAAATTTATCATTTCTTTTGATGCTCTAAAAAAAAAAAAAAAAATGTAAAATTAGTTATAATATATATTATATATATATATATATAATACCTTTTATCACCATCCTTTGGAACTCTTAAAGGATTTGGTTCTTTCAATAATGTTGATATTGAACTTTTAATTTCAATGTTCTGTTTAGTATTAACTTTATATTTAATATATTATAATAATATATGTTATATTATTTTTAATTTATAAAATAAAAATTTTTAATAGATTTTTAAAAAAAATTGACATAATTTTATTATATTAATACTACATTTAATTAAATATTATATTATTACTTACTATTAGATGTCTCGGTATTATCAACTTTTTGTCTTAAATTATCAATATCCCATAATCTAACAGTATTATCACAACTACCAGATGCTAATATTTTACCGTTTTCATTAAAATCTAGTGAATATATTATATCATTATGTCCTACAAACGTTTTTATACAATTTCCAGAACCTATATCCCAAATTTTTATAGTTTTATCATCACCTTATAATTGATGAATTAACATTTTAATTAAAATTGTCTTCATTAAATTTATATTATTTTGTATATATATATATATATATATATATAGCATACTTCCAGTAGCTAAGATCTTTCCATCAGGAGAAATTGCTATACTATATATAGGACCTTTATGTCCTTTAAATAATCTAACACATTTTCCAGTTTGAACATCCCAAAAACGTGATGAAGAATCCTCACTTCCTGTTGCCAAATAATTAACATTCGGATGAAATTTAATTGTCTTGTAAATATTAAAATTTTTACATATATATAATTGATGTTAATAAATAATAAATAAAAAATAATCACAAATGAATAAATAATATTATATATTTAATTAATTTACATTAACATCTGAAAAATGACCAGCAAAAATTCTTAATGGGTATATATGATCACTTTTCCAGAGACGAGCTGTTTTATCATTTGATGCTGTTGCAAAATACATATCATAAGGTGAAAATTCTACATCCCATACAGGATAATTATGACCATAATAATTGACTATATTTTGATTTTTTTTTAAATCCCATAAACGAACTTTTAAAAATTATATAATATAATACATAAATTATATTATATTATATTATATTATATTATTTTATTTTATTTTATTTTAAAAATATTTGTATATTATTATTATATAGTTCATTTTTATAGCTATTTCTCTTTTAGAATTAAAATGAAATGATATTTAAATATTAATATAAACCTATTTTATCTTGAGAAACAGATAATAAATATTCACTGTTTTCACTAAATGCCGTGCCAAACACAGGTCCTGAATGACCAACTAATTTTATACTTGAATTTTTTGCTTTATTTCTCATATATTCTTTTATTTTGTAAAAATATAGTGACTTAGGATATAATTATAATAACAATATTTTATTTTCTAATATTTTATATTAATATATGAATTTCTTACCAAAATCCTCATAAAAAGAATACGGGTATGAATCATATACTGACTTGTATGTCCCTCTTCCTCTTTGTGTTGGGCTATTTATATTTTTCCATATTCTCATAACTGAATTTGAAAAACTTGCAATAAGTATACTAGCATCTGAATTAATATTTAAATGACATATTCTATAATTATTTTTAAATAAATAAATAATAAAATAATAAAATAAAATACATAAAATAAATTACATATATATATATATATATATATAAAACAGAATAAATAGGCGAAATACATATATATAAAATACAGATTTTGTAAATAAAATAAAATAAAATAATAATTCATTATATAATATATTAATAAACTATCCATACCCATCATCGGAATTCTTAAAAGTATAACAACAAATTGATGGCATTGATAAATCTATTGAATTTATTCTCTTTTTAATTATATTTATATCTTGAATTTCTTCTGTAGCGGGTCTAAAATAAAAAATTTAAATTTAAATAAAATTATTAATTATTATAAGTGTTAATAATTGTAGAAGTAGTGATAATGGTAGAAATTATAAGTAAAAATACCTTTTTATTGAATTTGCTTTATCTTCTATTATTTTATCAATAGTTCTAGTATTGCTAAAATTCTTTTTTTTTTTTTTTTTTTTTTTTTTTTCCATAATATAAATTTAAAATTAGTAAAAATGAAAATTAGTAAGAAAATATTTATACATTTAATTGATTAGAAAATATTTACATTTGTTGCTGTTGATTTAGAATACAATCCCTTCTTAATTAATGATGGATCATTTGGTAACTTTCTATCAACTTTTAATATTAAATAATCAGAAAAAAAAAAAAAATATATATATATATATATATAATATATAAATATATATTTATTATAGTTAAATATGGTTTTAATATTATATAATAAATAGTTATATAAGTAATTATATTACTTTGAAAGCTTATATATCTTGATACAATATGAAACTCTAAATATAACGAATTATCTTCGATATATGAAAATAAAACAATATATAATTTTAAACTTATATTGATCTTATATTTTGAATGTTCAAATTGTTGTAAAAATGGCATTTGTCTTGCTTGAATACTACTAGTAATTGTTGATAGCAATGTTATTTCTCTTTGATGATTTTGTTTAAAATCTGATGAGAACTGCTTTAGAAAAGTAATTGCTTTCAACAAAAAAATAAAATAAAATAAATTCAATTAATAAATATTATGAATTTAAAATTAGTATATTTTTAAAATTTATTAAACTATAATATACCATTTTCAATGTTATCATGAATAATTTGATCCAAAAAATATGCTACAAATAAAGGGAAAAGTACTTTTTCCATTTCCTCCTATATATATATATATATTTTTTTTTTTTTTTAAAAAGATATGATATTTATATTATGTATTATTAAAATTTCTTTGAATATTTAAATATACTTTTAAATAATTAATATATACTTTTATATCTTCTGACAACGAATTTGCCCAAATTTTTAAATTTTTAAAACTATCTTCATATTGTCCATTTGAATAATTTAATGCAACAATATAGTTTTCTTCCGATTCATTTTTAAAAAAAGAAAACTGATTTGGAATTGTATCAAAATCATGTTCATTTAGTGATAATAAATGGTCTTCAATTTCCTTTAATGTTTTAACATTACTTTCTGGTTTTGAAAAACCAAATGTATAACCCCTTTGAAATAAATAATTTTTTATAATTTTTTCTACATCTAATGAATTGCTGTCATTATCACTGCTTAAATTTGATTGATTAATATTGCTTTTGCTTGAATTTGAAACCGTTGGTGAATTAAATTGTGACATTTTATCATCCATTTTAAAGTTTATATAACTATTTTTATATATTTTTATTATATTTAGAATGGTTGTATTTAATTAAAATTTTTAAAAATTATCCTTTCCCATCCATTTTTAATAATAAATCATTACATTATATTAAGGATTTTTCAAATTTAAAATCATTTTAATTTTATTTAATAAATCAATAAATATAAATTATATTTGTATATAAGTAAAAATTTAAATTAGTTTATATGTAATTATATTATAAATAACAATTCATACAAGAAATTTAGAATTAAATTTAAAAAGAATTTTTATTACATAATCTTCGAAACACTGTTTAGAAAAATACTTACAAACTAATTCATTAAACATTAATTTCTATTATATTAAATTTGAAATAATATAAATATAAAAACTTATAAAAAAGTTGTTTATATATTTTAAATACAAAAATTATTTTTTTTTCTTTAATTGTTTGTTTTTAGTTTTTTATTATTTCCCTATGCGGCCAAATGAACAAATTTTCCAAATAATAATAATAAAATAAAGTAAAATAAAGTAAAAAATAAATAAATGAATAAATAAGTTTAATATTTATTAAATGATTAAACTTATTTATTCATTTTATATGAAGTTTAATATTTATTAAATGATTTTTAAATTATTATTTAAAAAATAAATTGATTAAAAAAATGTTAATTATTATAATATATATTACAGTTCAAATAATTAAAATTATTTTTAATTATATTTATTAAATATAATTAAATTTAATGCCAAAAAAAATATTATATATATTTTTTAAGCATAATCAATTTTCAACATACTAAAAAGTTATTCTTTAATCATTTTCACTATATTATATTATATTTTATTTATTTATTTTTATTTTTTTTTTTTTTAATATTATTTTTATTCATCGTAAATTATAAATACTAAATTTTACATTGGCTCTCATAAACTCACTCGAAATAAAGTGAATTAATGTATTATCATGTATATAAACATGATAATTATTATTCAATTATACTAATAGCAATCTTATAATACTTAAAATTGATAAGTTAACGTTGTATAATACATTTACCAAAATGTATATAGGAATTTTTAAATTCGTCACAATGAACTATTAACACTTTTCTGTTAAAAATACAATGAACTTTCATGTATTCATTGGATAGGTATTCTGAATCAGTAGTACTTTTACTTTATCACTAATATATGATTTAATAGCATTGATTAACTATTCTCAACAATATTTTTTACATTTCCATTTTTGTCCAGGATTTCAATATGTGATTCATTATTTGACTTAATAAATTAACATAAAAGAAAATCACAAGAAATTAAAGATTGGTAAACAAATTTTACAAATGATAGCATTACCTAATCTAAAATAGCTCTATTTGCTCAATATAATAAGAACTTGCTAACAAATAAGTATTATTTTCAAAAAAATATTTAATATAATAATCATTAGTTTTCTTAGAATATTACCTATTTTATATGCATTAATAAATTAAAAAAAAAAAAAAAAAAAAAAGAAAAAAAAAAAAAAAATCATTTTATTATGTAGCATAGGTTCATGGACATACAAATTTTAATTTCCAAATGAATTCTCCTTTTATAATCTAATATTTATTTATTTATTTATTTATTTACTTATTTATTTATTTATTTATTTATTTATTTATTTATTTATTTATTTATTAAATTTTATTTTTACTTATCTTTATCTTTATAACTTTAACACAATAATAAAAATTTAAATACTTTAACATACCAACCATTTTTATTATAATAAAAAATTTTTAAATATTATTATTATTATTATTATTATTATCTTCATATATAAAGAATTGAACATTAAACCGAAAACGAGAAATTAATTATTATTGAATAAATAATTAAAGATTCCTCCACCATTATGAAATAAAAACAATACGTATAAGACGTGAATGAATAATGAATTCCTAAAAAAAAAAAAAAAAAGATTATAGAAACATTACAACGTTATAAATAAACAAAAATAATAGGGTTAAATTTAAACAAACACACACACATCAGTTAATAATTGATATAGAGAAGATATTATTTCAATGAACGTTTTATCAATGGTCACAATATTCATTAAGGCACATAAAATTGAATATATTTATATTATATATTACTATAATTAATATGTTGGTTATAAGATCTTATATTAATTTAAAGATATTAAAATACATTTTTCAGAATTAGAATTTTAAATTAAATTTCTTTTACAAATAATAAACATTAAAGCAATTATTTTAATTAATTTAAAATATTTTTATTGTTGTGATATGCATGATCATTGTAATTTATTTATAAAAAATATTCCAAATTAATTAAATTTTTGAATTTCACTGAATTAAGTAAATTTTTGAATTTTAATAAATCAGTTCTTTTTTATTTAATTTTATATTTTGTTTTTCGTTTTATGAAATAATTAATATGATTATTAAAATAGTAAATTTTATTATAATTCTATATTAATAATTGATAATAATTATTTTTATTTAATATATATACTATTTATACTAAATAATTATTTTATTTTTGCTTTTTATTTAATTATTCAATATATATATATATTAAAATATACCGTAAAAGTATTTAATAAATTAAAATTATTATCATTGATATTTTTTATTAAAAATAATTTAAAAACACGAAATTTCATATATTAGCTTGTTCTAGTATTCAATTTTTTGTTTCTTTTTTGTTTTTGTTTTGAAATATTCCTTTAATTTTTAATATTTTTTTTTCTGAATTATTACTTCATCTAATTCTTTTTATTGATATAATAAAGTAAAATATTTGTTATACAATAATTTAATATTTATTATTAAATTATATATTATTTTTTTATCAATATAAAAATTAAAAAAAAAAAAAAAAAAAATAAAAAAAATAATTCCTTTATTACAATATAAATTTTAAAAATTTTACAAACCTTATTCTAAGATGGTATCGTAGTAACAGAGTTATATGCATCTTGAATCATAATATCCATAACTTTACAAATTCTTAAAAAGCCAATATCTTCATCATCTTTAAATAATGTTTCTGGTTTAATATCTTTATTCTTTAAATCATTATATTTGTTATCAAGTTCATCATTAACCAAAGTTATAAAGCTATCTCTTCTTCTACGATTTTTATTTTTGCTTGAAGTATTTAGTGGAATTGTATTATTTGTATTATTTTTAAGTAATTCTTTTTTTTTATTTTCTCTTTCAATTTTATATTGTTCGCGTTCCTATTATATAATAAATATTTTATTATATTATTATAAAATTAATATATTATGTTAAAATATGAAATCCATTTTTTATTTATTTTCTTAATATTTAATATTACATTAAAATATATTATTTACCTTTGTTATATTATCTAAAACATTTTTCATTTCATTTAACTATATACACATAATATATATATATATATTATTTATTTATTTATTTAATTATGTATTTATTTATTTATTTATAATATTTTTAATTATAAAATAATTTCTATGATTTAAAAAACAACATACTTGACCACTAATAGTATCCATGGTAGTATTTTGATATTCCATCATAGAACCCACATTAATAATTGAACTTTTTAAATATTCCATTTTTTCTACTAAGAAATTATTATATTTCAAATTAATAGAATTACTATTTTCTAACATTTCTTTACGTTTAGAATCTTCCTTTAATTTCATTTCATGTAATTCATCAGCTAATTCCGGAATTTTAATAACTAAACTATCATCTTCATTTTCACTTAAATATGAAGGATCCAATTCTTCTTTAAGTAATTCTTCATTTGAAGCTTTAACTTCAAAATCTTGATATTGCTCTTTATGTTGTGCTAAACGAAGTTCAGCTTCAAGATTTAAACCGAAATTAAATGAAGAAACATTATTATCTTCTGGATAAAGATTCATTTTGCTTAAAATAAAATTAAATATATATATATGGATAATAAATTTTGTTGAAAATAAAAAAGTAATTATTTTGATGTTACTTAATGTGTATTATTTATTTCAATAATTTTTTTAAATATAAATAAATATAAATACGTTCAATGAAATAAATTATTGCGTATTTGTTTAAAATTATTAGATTTTTTTTGTTTATATTTATATTGATTGGCTTGAATAATATATTTTGTATTTTGTTAAAAGTTTTATTTTTATTTATTTATTTTTTTTTTTTTTTTTTTTTTGAGGTAAATTAATTGTTTTGTAAATTTACATATTTTATATTATTTATTTTTTTATTTATTTGTTTTGATTTATATATTTATTTATTATATATTATAATACTTTTATTTTGAAATTTTATAAATACGTATATATAAAAATAACGTTTAAAATCAAATTCCTTTTCAAAAAAGAAAAAAAAAAAAATTATTATAAATATAAAAAAAAATAATAATAATAATAATAAAATAAAATATTATGTTAAATTATTTATACTAAGTAAGATTATTATAGAATTTATCTTAAGAAAATGAATTAAAATTCTATATTTAAAGCAAATTGTTTTAAGGAGAAAAAATAAGCCTTATTTTCTATTTATTTTGATAATATATTATATCAATAAATTTTCAACATGTTATAAATTAATAAATAATATTGATTTTCCTGAGAATTTATATTTAAAATATGTTTTTTTCCATCAAATTTCTCTCTTAATATTTAATACTTCATAAGTATTATAAATAATATGTTAAAAAAAAAAAAAAGAAAAAAAAAGAAAATTATATGTTTATATAAATTAAAAAAAATAATAAAAAGAATTTATAATAATAAGAATATAATAAAAAAAATTCAATTATTAATAATCTACTAAATATTAATTATTTTAATAAATATAACATATAACATAAGGAACAAATTTATAAAAATTTAAAAAATTTATAAATTTATATTACTATATAATTAAAAAATCATGATAAATTATTTTATGATTTAATGAAATACACGTGATTTTATGTAGAAATTAATTTAATTTTAATAATACTTTTAAAGTTTTTTTTTTATTTTAAATTTGGAATATATTATTATTTCGTGTAACTAATATAAATAAATGATTGGATTCTCAATTTATTTCCATATGAAGAATATTTTAATTATTTTCTAATATTATTAAAGTTTTTCTTATATGTCAATATAAAACTTAAATTTTAAAATATATCAAAAAGATAGGGAATTTTATTTTTAACTATTCAAATATATTTTATATTTAATTTTATGTATCTTCGAAAATGTAATTAATTAATTAATTAAGTATTTATTTATTTATTTATTTATTTATTTATTTATTTATTTATTTATTTATTTATTTATTTATTTATTTATTTATTTATTTATTTATTTATTTATTTATTTATTTATTTATTTATTTATTTATTTATTTATTTATTTATTTATTTATTTATTTATTTATTTATTTATTTATTTATTTATTTATTTATTTATTTATTTATTTATTTATTTATTTATTTATTTATATTTAACATCAAAAAAACTATTCTATAATAAAAAAATAAAGATAAAAAGTTAATATGTTGTATTGAATTTATAATATTGTACAATAAAGAATTTTTTAAATGTGAATATTTCTTAAAATTAATGATTTCATAATATATAAAGAAATTATATAAAAAAAAAAATCTACAGTAATAATAATAATATAATTTCTTCATTCAACATATTATCATTTCTTTTTTCTAAATTTATTTATATAGAATTTTTTTGTATATAAATAAATTTAGAAAAAAGAAATGATAATTATTATTTAAATTATTAATATCTATTAATTATTATTATTTATAAATAATAATTAATAAAATTTACATATAATTTTCTAAAATTTATCATTTTTATTTCCTATAGAAAAATATTTGTAGAAGCTATTAAATTTATAAATTTATTAAATATTTATCTTTTAAATTCATCCATTTGTTTTATATAATTAATAATATCATGACCTCTCATATATTTATAGAGAATTATTTGAATTTTGATTAACATTTTTTGCAATTTAATTGACTTTTTAGTTGTTTTGTTTGTTATTTCAATAACTGTTTGACTCTTTAATAGACATTTATACTTTATTAATAAAAAAAATAATTTATATATACTTATATATTCATAAACATAAAAAAATTACATTTTGAGTTGATTTTATAGACATATATAAATACGTTTTGAGTTGATTTTATAGACATATATAAATACGTTTTGAGTTGATTTTATAGACATATATAAATACATTTTGAGTTGAGTTGATTTTATAGATATATATAAATTTGTTGATTTTATAGGTATGTACAAATAATATTATATCAATATTAAAATATGATAAATAAAAATGAAAGTATAACTTTAGGAGTTAAATTAGATCAATTTTTAATAATCATATTAATAGAGTCAATACTAGTTATAATAAATAAGATTAATCTAATTATATATATAATATAAAAATATGATTATAACTGAAAATAATTGTTGAACCGATGGAAATAAAAGATAATATATAATATATAAACGCTATATATATTTAATAAAGAAAAATAGATATAATTTCAGAATTTAGGAAAATTAAAGAAAATGTTTTTGAAAAAAATACTATTATCAAATAAACGAAATGAATATTAAACTTTAAATATCATTTGGTTGAAGTATTGAACTTACTTTTATTTAAGAATTTCATTTTAATAATAATTAATAAATAAATATAAAAAATTATTGCTATCAAATATTTATCATTCTTTTCTTTTTTTATTTTTATTTTTTTTCTTTTTTTTTATTTTAGAATTCCATTTTAATAATAATAAATATATATATATTCAAAGTCAAGGATTTAAGTTTTATAATTATGCTTATTAATATATTTTATGATAGTGAATTATAATTAAATATTTATGAACTATATGTTTTTATATCTTTACAATATGGATTATATATTAATCAAATTACATTACATTACGACACATTTAATCTCTTATTTCACATATTCTGACAATATTTATATAAAAATTTTGCTATCAAAATATTTATTATTTTAAATATTTTTTTAATAATTATATAACTTCACAATCAACTTTCTAAAATAAAGTATAGTTTTTTGAAACTTATCTCAATATTTTGTTGTATAATTTCTATATATATGTATGAATTCAATAAACTCACTATGTTCATAATACTATAATTTAATAATAAACAATCAGTAAAACCAATAATTATTTATAAAAAAAAATAATGTAATAAATAATATATTTTAAAATAAAACATATAAACTTAAATATTAAATTTATATATTCAATAAAATATTATTTTATTTATGTTAATGTTTATGTTTTCTCAATTCAATATAATTTTAATTTGGAAGATTGAAACCAAAATTTTTATTATCATTTTACATTTAGTACTTAAATTATATATGCTTTTATTTATTTAAATTATTTATATACATTTTGATTTATAAATAATATTTTTACTATTTCTACTGCATACCTACAACGTTAAATTTTTGAAAAAATGATTAATAACGCCTCAAACAGCAGTACTTTTAATTTTTCAAGCAGTTTTATTTATTAATAAAAAAAAAAAAAAAAAAAAAAAAAAAAAAAAAAAAAAATTAAAACACTTCAATGCAATTATCATATTTTCATATCGCCAAACTTACTTTGTTTATTTATTATTATTTTTAAATTTTAATTTTTAACTTCAAAATGTATTATAATGGTCAAATAGTAATATAATATTAATAACGACAATAATAATAAATTATATTGCCACATTTGTGAAGTTAAAGGACACTCTACTAGAGACTGCAGTTATAATTTGAAGACAAAAACGAATAATAATAAAAGAAGGAAAGAAAAGCTTCAAGAAAAACCAACATTAAAGGATTATCCAAATAAATCTCTACATTTATAAAGTAAAATTCTTGATCCTGACAGTGCCAGCAATTATTACGATAATTTTGATTTTGAAGACGTAAGAGCTCTGATAGAAATACAAGAATAAATAAACATTAATGACTACATTAAATTCTCTTGATTAATTGAATATGTGAATGATATATTTATTATTCTAGAAGAAAAAATAATTCCTTAGAAAAAGAAGAATTATATATAAACAATATCAATTATTATGAAGTAGATGACAAGATTAGTAAATGGTTATATGATATGGGTACTGGAGATTATATGACTAATAATTTTACTTTATTAAATAATTATATATACTGTAAAATCAAATTAAGATATGCAAATGGGACGATGTGTAGCTTCGAAGAATATGGTATTTATGAATGCTACATTTATAGAATATACGTACAACTGGACAGGGTATTACATTCCAAATCTGCAACTAAAATCGTATTATTGGTATAGAGCTGGCTAAAATAGGATACAGAGTCGTTATTGACACTGATGATTATATGCATGATAGAAATAACCTATGGGATCCATATAATTATATATAGGCTCGTATTATTCTTCATATGATAATCAGTTCTTAGTAAATACTTATAAGATTAATATAAGGATATAAAATAAAATGATAAATATATTATGGCTTTAAATGAAGCTAATAAACAAACTTATAAATTTGGCATAGAAGATTAGGTCTTTATTACCTAGAAAACATAAATAAATATCTAAGCTTATATCAAATAAAAGTTCTTAAATGTATTCATTGTAAAGAAGCTAAAATTTCTAGGAAATCACATAAAGGAATGTCACCTATAGCTATGTTTATTCTAATAAATTTATGTTAACAATCATTTTAAATATTTTATATAATTTGTATATATGTAACAAATGTATTCATGTGATATACATTCTATATAAAGCATCATGAATATACTATCTATTTCTCTCCTTTCTAATCATTATATTTATTTATATACTGTTATAGTAAATTAATAAGCAACATATATCAATTATTATTATTATTATTATTAATATTATTATTATTATTATTATTATTATTATTATTATTATTATTATTATTATTATTATTATTATTATTATTATTATTATTATTATTATTATTATTATTATTATTATTATTATTATTATTATTATTATTATTATTATTATTATTATTATTATTATTATTATTATTATTATTATTATTATTATTATTATTATTATTATTATTATTATTATTATTATTATTATTATTATTAAAAGAATTTATTTGGTTATTAATTATTTATATATTTATTTATTAATTAGGAAATTATTAAATGACGAAAATAGTAAGTTTTCCTCTGAAGAAAAAAAGTATTATTTTTATATTAACTACATAATTATTTAAAGTAAATAATGAAAATATTTACATTCACACGATAAATTTAATAATTTGCATTTAATTATGGAATAACATAAATAATGTTAATTTACATTTTAACTTTAGTTTTTTACATAAATATTTATGATTTATTTTTTCTAGTATTTAATAATAAATATAAAATATTAAATTTATTTATTTATATTATCTGATACTTCAATACTCCCTCTCAAATCAGTTTACATTTGTAATGAAAATTTGATTTGCAGAGGTAGTCATTTTAGTACAGTTAACATATTTCGTTAATGAATCAGCTAGCATTTTATTAGTACTAATATATTTTAATTTGATTAAATTTTTCTCAATATTATTTTTATTAAAATGATATTTAATTGAAATGTGTTTTGGATTTAATTCTCCATGTTCTATTGAAATTTTACTTACATTATTATCCGTGAATAATGTTAGTGGTTTATTAAATTTAAATAATTCATATAAAATATTTTAATTTTTTATAATTTCTTGATACATACTAATGCACCGATATATTCAGTTTCAGTTGTCAATATGGCGACTACTGATTGCTTTTTAGAAATCCAAGATATTGGATTATTTCTCTTTAAAATTATATTTCCTGAAGTGAATTTTCTTTCAGTAATATCACCAGCGAAGTCTGAATCAATGTAACTTACAATATCACCAGTGCCATTATATTTTATTTTATAATTTTTAGTGTTTTTTAAATATTATAAAATTGCTATTATTATGTGCCAGTCAGATATTGTTGGATTTTCAGAATTTATTACTGCTTTATTTACTGAAAATGCAATGTCTGATCTAATACATTTAGATAAATATATCAACAATTATACTTTTATATTTAGTTTTATTAAATGATTGGTTATTTTCTTATTTTATATTGTCCCCAACACATTGTGTTTTTCGTAATCGTTTATTATTGATATTAAATGATTTTAAAATGTTTTCAATAAATTGTGTTTGTGAAAGTGTGAATGTTTTATTTTTATTTTCGACTTTAAAACCTAATAAACAATCTATTGGCCCTGATTTTGAAAATTTGAATCAATTTTTAATTTATTGAAGATTTTATTAATTTCTTCTTTTTTAGCAGTAACAATTATATCGTCTATATATAATCCAATAATGCGTACTACCTTATTATTAATTATTTTCCTAAAGACACAACTTTCTTATTTAAGTTGTTCCATGCCTTTGTCTATAGGAATTTTGATATTGCTTTATATAACTGACGGCCAGATTGTTTTAAACCGTACAGTGCCTTATTCAAACCCCTATATCCCCTCACAAAGTTAAGATCTCCGGAAGAATTTTGCTATAGACATCTTTGTCTAAGTCCACATTGAGATACGTAGCTTTGATATCTAATTGAAGAATGTCCTATTTGAATTTAGCGGTAAAAGCAATAAAAAGTTTTAAATAATCTATATTTAAAGTAGGGGAGAAGGTCAATGCCATTCTATTGAATACAGCCTTTAGCAACGAAATAGGTTTATGTTTGATAACATGTCCAAGTTCATCCGCGCATAAATCCATTTAGAAGGAATTAGTTTTTTACCCTCTGGAATGTCTTTTACAAAAGTCATAATTTTATTAGAATAAAGTAATATAGTTCATTATCCATAACTTTTTCTCAAAAAACATGGTCTTTACAATTCGTGGCTTGAAAATACGAGTATGGCGCAAAATTTTCCACGAAATAATTTTAAAATTATAATTAGATTTTCTAAATTTTCATGACTGGGAAGGAGTAATTTCATCAGAAAGTGTTTTTCCGTGTTTAATAACTTTTATTATGTTAATAATTATTTTTACTAATTTTATAAAATTAAATTTATAAATATTTATGAACTTTAATGCACACAGTTTAAATATTGTGGTGAATTTTAACAATTTTATTAATAATTTTTTCTATGTTACTTCTTTTTTTTAATTAATAATATGAAAGGATAAAAAAAAAGTGATAAATTCTTTGTTTTATAATTAATGATTATGATAATTATAAAAATAAAAATTTTGTTTTTAATTATGAGTAATAAATGATAATATAATAATAATATTATTTATAATAATAATATTTTTTTTAAATATCAACATTATTTATTATATATTATTTATTTTATAAATGTTTAATTATAATTTCATATATTTATATAATATTTTTATAGCAGTTTCTATAATAAAGAAAATCTTCTTTTTTCTTTTTTTGAAATAAAAAAAATTAAATATATAAATTTAATGATATTTTTTATATTATACATTTCCTATACTAAATTTTATATTTCGTGATACAATTAACAATCATAATAAATAAACTTTAGATTGTTACATAAAACGAAGCCAATAATATATCTATTAATTAAATATTTTGTGCAATGTTGAAAATTTTTTTTAATATATTCAAGCACATGTATTAAATTTTAAATTTTTATATATTAATTAATAACTAATTGGAAATGTTTAAAAATTTCAATATATACAGTGAAAAATCTTTAAATAAAAAATTATTTTTATATAAATAAAATGAAATAAATATTAATTAAATAAAACTTAATAAATATATTATTTTTATATATTAATTTTTTGATAAATATAATAATATATATTTTTTGTAAATTTTATTTTACCCCTTAGTTGACTTAACAGAATATAAATAAATTGTCTTCTTTTATAAATTTAAATTTATTATAGTACCTATTATATAAAATTTATTATAATTTGTCATATATTAGAAATATGAACATCAGCTGAATAATGATTATGTATAAAAAAAAAAAATTCACAAGTATTAAGTAGTATAAAATAAAATTACTTTGTTAATGTATATATATATATATATATATATATTTTTTTTTTTTTGACTAATCGATTAAATATATATATATATTATTAATATTTTTTATGTAAATAATAAACATAAAACTAAATTAATTGTTTGTAATTGATTATTAAATATTCTATTGAACTATTTAAAATAATAAATTTGTTATTTATATATTATGTTTATTAATAAAAAAAATTTTTTTTTCTTTATTCTTTATTATATAAATATGTATTAAAATAAACAAAGAGTAAGTTATTGGAATACAAAATTTTTTAAATATTTTAAAGAATTATATTCAACAAACTAAATTAATAAATATTATATATATATAATATATGAATGATAATATAATTATTTTATATTCATTGTGCATTTTAATTTCTGAAAACCTTTTTTTTTTTAAATTTTTATTATTATTAAACTTTTCTTTAATATCTCTTTAATATATTTATTTATTTATTTATCTATTTATTTTTTTTTAATATTATTTTTTCTTTAATATTATATAGAAATTGAAATAGAAACCTTATGCTGTTAATATTTTTATAATATTTTTTCTATAATCTCTAATATTGTATATTGACTTTATATATCTTTTTAAAATAAATTATTTTATAATTGATTTTTTATTTCTGTCTTAAATATATATAGATATATATATATTTTCAACATATTTTTAAATGTAAACATGTTCATCTATTTATCATAATTATTAACAATTTCGTTTAAGTATTATTTATATGTAAAAATCAAATTTTTAATTTTATTAAACATATATTTAAATATTATTAATATATACTAAATAATATTATTTATTATAATTATTAAATTTTATTATTAATATAGGTGTTGTTTAAATTTAAAATATTCGAGTTTTCAAATATACATTGAAACATTCTTATTCCAAATATAAAAATACTCATTTTTGAAAATACATTGAAGTATTCATATTTCAAATATAAAAATAAACATATAAAGTAAAAGATATATATATAAGAAAAGGAAAGGAAAGGAAAAGAAAGTTTCAATTAAAATCAATAATTTTAAAAATATAATTAAAATTATAAAAGTAAGGCTTTTTTTTTTTTTTTTTTTTGTTTGTTTGTTTGTTTGTTTGTTTGTTTTCTTTAAATAAAATATGAATATTTAAATACTTGCATTTAAATTAATTTAATTTTAATATTTATGTATATGGAAATAAAAAATTATATATTTAAATATATTATTTTTTTTAAAAAAAAATATGTATATACATATTTGCTTTTTTTTTTTTTTTTTGGCAAAGGACTAATCAATTTTATAATATTAATATTTACATTAGTATTCTATAATTATATTATTTTAATTAATAATTTTGTTCATGTTCATATTTCCCTTTATAACGTTATCTGTCATAGAAATTAATTAAGATGAAATTAGATTCATATATAAATAAAATAAAAATTACTTCTAAAAGTAATAAAAATGATGAAAATTCATTTTCTAATAATAAAACCACACTTAATATACCAAATAGACAGAATCAAAATAGAAAAAATTCTATAAATTCTTTTTTCTCAGTAAAATCAACGAATTTCTTAAATCGTCATAAAAATATTTTAAATAATCATTTAAGAGATACCAAAAGTGATAATAATATTAATTTGTATTATCCAGATAATGATGATATTAATATAAAAAATACTAGTAGAGCAAAAAATAATAATAAAATAGAAAATTCATTATCATCCTCAAAAAAAAAATATCCAGCTAAAGAATCATTAAAAAATGAGAAAAAGAAATATAGTAATCACGTATCTGTACCAAAATTTCATTTAAAAAATCATTGTCGTTCTACTTCTTCGTCTACATTTATTGATTCTCCTGAAATATCAAAAATCTCTTCACCTTTAAAGCCAAGTATTAATATTAATAATGAACGTTCTTATGAGGAATTAAATTATCATTCATCAAAAACAGTATCATTATCAAATTTACCAATTACCACACCTATAATGGTTTCAACTCCATTGTCATTGCCAGCTTTAGTTCATACAAAATCAACTAGTACTATAGAACCTCCAATTATGACATCTTCTAATCATCTAATGAATGCTGAAACTCCAGTAAATAATTCATCTAAAAGTCGTTGTACTTGTTCTACTTCATCATTAAATTATTCAACTCCTATTAAAACATCATCATATGTGCCATCAAATTCTTCAGGATCAACACCAAGTACGAATGACGAGGTAATTCAAACAACGAAACTTCCCCATCAATCTTCTACGACATCGATACATCAACAAATATTTGCTACTAAAATAACTGCATCACCTTTAAATTTATCTGAATTTGAATATGAATCTCAAAAGAAAGGTGATAGAACAAGTAATATTAATAATCAAAGTATTACTTCAAACAGAAATGGATCAAATTTTTCTAATGTTCAAGACTCTAAATCATATACGGTTAACATTTGTCCAAAAAATAAAAATCAAAGTCAAGAGAAAGAATCGTCTCTTTATACATTAAATAATAAAAAAGATATATTATCTAATAAGAATCAAGGAGTTAAAAATATTATTAAATTTGATTCTTGTAGTACAGGTTGTACAAATAGTAATTGTACCACGTTTTGCAATAATTCTAGTTATGATAAAGATAGCGAATTAAAAGAAGATTCATCAATAATTGATGATCAAGAAGAAATAATTAAGAGTAGTAGTTCTACGACAACAATAAGTAAAGATAATAATAATACTACGTATAGTCTATTTATGCCAAAAACAGTAATAGGAGATGGAAGCTTGCAAAATTCATTTCAAAGTGAAATTAATAGAATCATTGAACGTTTTGATAAAAGTAGTCTTAATGAATTTTCTAGTATAGATCCTGATAAAGAAGATATTCCAGCTATTGGGAATAAATTACTATTAGCTTATTTAA
>JACVTC010000032.1:1322500-1335000 GCA_016946835.1 Neocallimastix lanati (nom. inval.)
AAAAGCCAAACATCACTTAAAGAATAATAATAATAATAATAATAATAATACACTTTATCAAAAAGATGATGAAATAGAAAGTATTAATTATCTTACAGAAGAAAATAATAAGGAATACAGCACTACTGAAATTCTTAAATATGGTGATTATTCAAATGAACCTCAATATAATGGTGAAACATTTGATGTTGATAAAATTGAAAATGCTGAACATTACCATAGTCTTCTTACTAAATTCTTATTAGAATTATTAAGGAATAAATGCTCAGAGTACTTCTTTTTATTCCATGATATGATTCAATTCCAATATAAGATGTTCCAATCCTATGATCAATTTGATCGTGAAGGCCAAGAAATATTTAATACTTATTTAAATCATGCAAGTACATTAAAAGTTAATGTTGATGTTAAACTTGTTCATAAAATCGCCTATGGTATTAAATATTATGACCGTTGTTGCTTCATACCATTAATTAATATGGTATTAAAGGTATTAGAAAGTAAATATTTAAAGTATATAGTTCATCAATCAAATTCCTTAGTAGAAGGTAATTGTATATATAATTAAATAAAAAATAAAAAATAAAAAACAAATAAAAATAAAAATACATATATATAATTTTAATTTATATAATTTTAATTTATTATAAAGATACAGATTACAAAAATGAAATAATGCAAGAGTATTGTAAAGTATTAGATGAATTCTATTCATCAAAGATTAATTCATCAAAAATTTTAGTAGGAAAAGAATCCCCAAATCAAATTTATAAAAATATGTTAATTCGTAAGAAAGTTTATGATTTTTGTATATTAATTTTTGGTAAAAATTATTTTACAAGTAAGAAAAGTGAAGGCTATATCTATAAATCAAAAATTATTAACTTCTCAGAAAAATTAGTAAGCCCATCTATCAAAAAATAAGTAATAATAGTAATAATATAAAAAAAAAAAAAAAAAAAAAAAAAAAAAAAAAAATAGAATAGAATAAAATAAAATATAAATTTGAATTAAATGTTTATCATTATATGATATATTAATTGATAGATATCAGTATTAATATATAGTTTATATATCAAACTATTTATAATATATATAATATTTATAATTAAAAATAGTTGGATTATATAAAAAATTATATATATATATATATTTATTCATTATTATTCATTATTATTTTTTATTATATTTTTTTTATTCATTAGATTGTAATGATATTAGTAGTTATATATATTAAATAATAATGATGATAATGATATAAAAAAAAAAAAAAAAAAAAAAAAAAAAAAAAAAATTAAAAAATCAAAAACTGTATATTTAAAGAAAAAGAAAAAAAAAAAAAAAATATATATATATATATATATATATATATATTTATATTTTTCAATATATCTAATTTTATTAAACATTTATATAATAATAATTATATGAAATGAAATCAATATTATATCATCATATATATTGAATATAGTTTTTTTTTTTTTTTTTTTTTTTTTAAAGAAGAAGAAGAAGAAGATAAAAATTTAAATTTTAAATATTTAATGATATTAAAATGTTTTTCTTAATATTCATTACCTATTATAAAATAATTAAATTAAATTAAAATAAATACTATCTTTCATAATATCATATAAAAAAATTATATAGCAAGAAATGCAAATAATTATTATTATAATTATAAATATTTAATATTCATATCTTATTAATAAAGTATAATTCAATACACCGAAATTGAAATTTTAGTTTCAAAAAAAAAAAAAATATATATATAATTTATTTAATATTAATTTTTTAATTAAAATCTAATTTATTTAATTAAAATAAAGTTTTAATAAATTCAATAAAAAAATTATAATAATAATAATATAAAAAACTAGAAAAAAATTCTTAATAAGTAATTCAGTCAAAAATTAAATAACAAAATCTACGTCACTATCAATAATCTATTTAATATCATAATATTATTCTATTAAAAAAGTAAAAAAAAAAAAAAAAAAGAAAAAAAAAAATTATTTATTATTTTTATTTTATTATTATTAATAATTAATAATATATAAATAATATTTTTTTTATCAAATTTTTATTTCATCTTAAAAAATTTAAACATTTTTTTACTATACTTTTTTATTTTTTTTTTATCATTTAATTCTTTTTTAATTTTATTAAGTAAATATATGAAAAATATATATTAATAAAAAATTGTTTTATTATATTACAATTATTTACTTATTATTATAAAAATAAATTAAAGATTTGAATAAAATATATATAATAAATTTAAAAAAAATAATAATAATAATAATAATAATTAAATGAAAATATTATTATTAATAATTAATATATTTTTTTATCAAATTTTTATTTCATCTTAAAAAATTTAAACATTTTTTTACTATACTTTTTTATTTTTTTTTTTTTATCATTTAATTCATTTTTAATTTTATTAAGTAAATATATGAAAAATATATATTAATAAAAAATTGTTTTATTATATTACAATTATTTACTTATTAAAAAATAAATTAAAAATTTGAATAAAATATATATAATAAATTTAAAAAAAAAAAATAATAATAATAATAATAATTAAATGAAAATAGTACATATATGTAAGTAAAAAAATGAATGAAAAGATAATTTTTTATCTATAATATTTTATCTTATATCTTTACTAATAATTCATTTAATTTTAAATTGATTATTTAAAATTGTATGAAATTGTATCAATTAATTATTATTAACTATTTATATGTATAAAAATTTAATTTTAATAAAATTAGCTTATTGATCTCTTCATTTACATCATAATCATAGTAATAATAAATTTGTTATTATATATTATTATATTACATTAACTTTATTTTTTATTTTATGTATATATTTCATTTTAATATTTTACTTTATTTAACTTAATTTTATACTTATTTTATACATATTTTTTATTAATTATGTATTTTTATTTATCATGTAAAAAATATTTTAATTCATTTGCAATTTATTATTGATTAACATTTGATTTAAAGTATTATCTTGGTTTTCATTCTGAGTAATAATCATTTAAGGTTCATTTTAGTCAATTTCAATTCTGTCAATAGGAAGTTAGTGCTAATTCGTTCCTGATCTTGAATTTCTTTCTCTTTATTATTAAAGGTTGAGCCATTATAGAAGGATGAATTTGAGTTAGAGATATTTTAATTTTAGATATTCTTTTAATTCATTTTCTCTTCTCTTTTTTAAAGCTGGTGTGGCGATTGGTTTAGGATTATCTTTAAGATTTATGTGAATTTTCTTTCCTTTATTGAGTTCAATGTCATCATTTTTCTTATCTAATTTTCTTTTTAATGTCGCTCAAAAATAATCGATAAGTTCTTCTTATGAATCAGAATCACTAAAATCATCAGAAAAGAATTCATTTTCATCTTCTAAATAGGGTGGTTCAATATATTGTACTTCTAGTGAGTATATATCTGATTTATAGTTAATTTGTTCATGTTCTGCGGTTGACTGAAACTCGAATAAAGCAATTTTATTGACGATATGATTGCTTGGCTCCCCTTTAGAGATTTAAAGGTTTATTTTCAAAATATTCTTGACGATTCTTAATAATAATCAATTGTAATTTTGGACAATATTCTAATTTGATTCTGGAAGAGTTTCTAACCAATACTAAATTTCCAAAGGAGTAAATCCAACTACAACAAAATGGGTTTACCCTTAAAAAAGAGACGGTAACGGAAACATGATTAATTATAAAGTAAGAATTGTAGACAGAGGTTTCAATCAAACTAAAGGTATTGACTACGACTTGACTTATTCACCAACTCTTAGTATTGATAGTCTAAAATTATTACTGTCGATTGCATCTAAATTTAATTGGACTGCTATGAAGCTCGACATTAAAGCAGTTTATCTTAATGTCCCCCTCGATAAGCAACTATATGTTACTAACCCTCCAGGTAATAAAAACATTAGACAAGGATTTTGGTTACTTAAAAAAGCTTTACATGGCCTTAAACAATCAGGCCGTCAATGGTATGCACATTTTTCTAATTTCCTTAAAAATAATAGTTTTAATCAACTTTCTTCTGAATCATGTGTTTTTAAGAAAATGGACGGTGATTTGCTATCATGTATATAATAGGCGTTTATGTGGACGACTTGTTAATCACAGGTATTAAATCAGAAATAAATGAAATTATATACAAAAAAAAGAAAAATTTTAAAAAATCAAAAATGCAATAAAGAAGACAATCTACTAAGAATCAAAATCGAAGAAAATAGTTTCAATTACATCATTTCACAAACACAACTAATTAATGACATTTTACAAAAATTCAAAGTAATAAATATTAGAAAAGCAAAAACACCATATTCAGGAATAATTAAATTATCAACCATCAATAAGAAATTTGACAAAACAATATATAAAAGTGTCGTAGGATCCGCCTGAATCTTTTCGGTGTTGATATAATTTAAAGCTATTATATTATTTTTGATATTGTCATAATTAAAATGGAATTTTATATCAATATATTTTTATTTATTATTAATTTCTCCATTTTCTAGTGTTGTTTTATTCGCAATTTTATCTGTCATAATTTTAGATGGTTTTATTATATTGAATAGTTCCATTTATTGCAGGTTTGACATTTTATTGGTTGTCTATATCTGTGTTTGTGTTGGGAATACTTTGCTTCTGTAAAAGGTTTATTATTGTTTCCAAAATTTTTAATTCTTTTTTTCTAATAAATACTTTAAATATTGATGGTTTTAAAAACTTCTTCTCAATTATCACCATTATTTATAATATTTTAAATGTAAATTAAATTAAGAAGAAGATCATAAAATGGATATTCGTTATCAACTACTCACCATTTAACTATCATTTGAAATAAAAGCATAAATATTTATGTTGATACTAATTATGCAGATGATGATGAAACAAGAAAATCTACCACCGGTTTTTTAATTAATTATGGATCTGAACCTGTAATCTGACACACCAACTTACAAAATTGTATTGTCTTGTCAACAACCGAAAGTGAATATTATATTATGGCCGAATGTGCTAACGAATGATTATGGTTGAAAAATATATTTAGGTATTAACAATAAAGAAATGATAATAAACTCTAATAACTAAGCCAAGGCACATAAATATTAAATATCACAAGAGAACTTATTTAAGGTAACATAATTAATATTAAATACATAAACACAAGAAATAATTTAGCCGACAGTTTTACAAAATTCTCGAATGGAAAATTAATGAACTAATATAGTTAAATCATTGTATTTTATTTATATTAAATATTTTATAGTGTTATCTTAAGTTTTATATAATCAATATTAAACTAATTTTATTTTGTGTTCATATTAAAAATTAATATTTTATTAATTATTTTATATAAATACTAGTTTAAATCTTTTGAATAATCCCTTGTAGTATTATTGTCATACCAATTACAGTAATAATTATATTAAATAAAAATCTAATAAAATATTAATAACCAAATAATAATAAACATGATAATAAAACATGATAATATATTTTAATTAATAACTACAATATTTTAAAAGAGTTTTACATTTTAAATAACAATTTTATATTAGTATAATTTGCTAATCATTAAAAACAAATTTGACTCAAAATCTAAACAGAAAATGAAAATGAAAATGAAAATGAAAATGAAAATGAAAATGAAAATGAAAATGAAAATAAAAATAAAAATGAAAATGAAAATGAAAATGAAAATGAAAATGAAAATGAAAATAAAAATGAAAATAAAAATGAAAATAAAAATGAAAATAAAAATGAAAATAAAAATGAAAATGAAAATGAAAATGAAAATGAAAATGAAAATGAAAATGAAAATGAAATTAAATAAAATTAAAAATAAAATAATACAATAGAAAATTTATATTAATACTATTATATATGTATTACATATATAATATATTTTTATTTGTTAAGAAAAGCTTTAATAAATATTTTTTTGATTATATATAATGATTTTGAAATTTTTTTTAATTTTTCTTTTATGACCAAATCTTATTTAAATATATTTATTATCCATAATTTCTATTTATACAGAATCTTTATATTCAGCAAATGATTGGGCAATATAATTGATTTTTAAAAGTATTTTTTTTTCTTATCTGTTAATAATTGAAGTATTTTTTAAAAAAAATAAGAAATAAAAAATAAAAAATAAAATAAAAAAATAATTTCTTTCTATTAACATTAGTTTTTACTATAAAATAATTTATTCATATTCTATTAATTTAATTTTTTATTTTTTTTTTGTTTTTGTTTTTTTGTTTTTTTATCATTGTTATTATTATTTAAATAAGAGAAAGAAAAATAAAAGAATTAAATAAGAAAAAATTATTTATTTTTTTAATTGTTTTTCCATTTTAAGAAAACTTAAACTATTTAATTCTTTAAATTTTTGTTGTATACTACTCATTTTACCTAAATTATCAAATATTTTTAATGAATTAAACATATTAATTAATTAATAATGGAATTTTAATACTGATAATTAATAAAAAGTTTATAACACTGCTATAATTATTCATAAAATTTAATAATAATATTTAATTATTTAATTATTATCCCTTATAATTATAATAACAAAAAATAAAATAAAATAAAAATTACAATATTTATACACATATATTAATTATATAGATATTATTTATATTTATAGATTCATACAAAAATGGCTGTCGACGCATATTTTATTATAAATTCACGTAAAATATACAATAAACTTTGTGACATATCACAAGATGAGAATAATGTTGAAAATTTAAAGATATTTCTTGATGACAATCATTCTTTTTTTATAAATGTTTTAGAAAAAAGAAAACCAAATCAAAATCATAAAGATCTAATTCAATCAGGACAAATAAAACTTGACAATGAAAATTTTAGAATAAATGAACGTTTCATTTTTAATACATTCATTCTTTCCACAGTATTAAATATTGATGAAAATTTAGCTGCTGCTCTTCTTTATCAATCTATAAAAAATAATAATGTAAATTTATCATCAAATTCTCATCATCCAAAAGCTTCTAGTGGTATTAATATTGATAAAAATAAAAACAATGAAAAATCGATATTATTATCTGCATTTCATTCTTATTATACAAATCGTTATTATATTTTATTATCTTGGAAATTCATTCTTTCTGGATTAATAGAAAATAAATTTGAAAAAACTGTTCATGAAGTATTTACTAAATTTACGAATGAAATATTTAATTCATTAAACATTAATAATTCAGCTGTATCTTCTGAAAGTAATAGTGATAATGATATAGCTTCGAATGAAATAATTAATAAAAGACCTATCAGTTTAATGATTGATTATATAAGAGAAATTTCTGAACCTTTTGAAAAAGTAAATTTGGATATAACAGAAGAACAAGAATCTTATTATATTTATCTCTTATCGAAAAAAGAAACAATAATTTTATATGAAAAAAAATTAATGATTGTTATTTTAGTACAACTTTTTAATCTTCAAATTGCAAATGCTCAAGATGCTATGGATATTATACAACAAATTGCTGTAGAGGATGATAACAATATGGTAAATAATTTATTATCAATGATATTAGAATATTTACAATTACCAGTGGACAATGTTGATGATAATTCTTTAGGTATAAATCATATTATATTATTTTTGTTTGTTTGTTTGTTTGTTTAGCATTCTATTAAATTGGTTAAATATATATATTACTAAAAAATAATATATTTATATATAATTTGTAATAGTACATAACAATAATAACAATATAAAAGATATAAATAACTTGGAGGATGAATTACGAAATACAAAAAATGATTATTTATTAAATATTGAGTTTGTTCAAAACTTTAATAATGTTGTTTTAAACAAGGATTTATGGAAAATAGATAATCTTGGTATTCGTGCAATAATTTTAATTCAATGGGCCCAACAATTTCAACGTTATCCATATATTGCTAAAAAATATGGAATGACAAAAGAAAAATTAGATATATTATTAAATGAAGCTTTCAAAACTCCAAATTTTTTAAGAACATTAAAAAATTATATGTATTTACCAAAAAGATACAATACATCCAAGCACTCCACTTCAACCATTAATTTCATGGAATTAGCTGTACCAAATTCTCCATTCACTCCAATGGTTCATGAAGGTCAATCCTTTTTCGATGATGAATATGTATCTAGCGAGAATGTAAATAATAATATAGAATTTTCTATTACTGGAGAAATGGCTTCTTCTTCATCATTATATTTGGATACTGATAAAAATTCAAACGATGAAAATGATAGCGTTTCTAATATGATAGAACAACAAAATGATGATGATTTAGATCAATTTAAATTTTTAGAAATTCAACAATTCTTCGAATTATTAATTAAATATAATTCTAATTTAATTATCTCTGTAAATGATGATTCTAAACAACTTTCGGTAAAATTTATTAAAAAATTAATTAATTTTTTACATATATAATATAAATATATACTTAATGTATCAATTTATATATATTAATAATAATAATATAACTAACAATAGCGTCTCATTCTTATTTTAAATTATTTTCTTATAAATATAAAAATATGTTATAAATATATATTATAATAATAATAACATTATTATTATTATTATATTTTATATTTTATTTTAGAATCATGAAAATATAATTTACTTATTATCAAGATTTATTGGAAGTAATATGGATTATGGCTTTCGATTCTGGAAAATTGATTATCTTTATAATTTCATTGTAAAATCTATAAATATTTATATTAATGGAGATAAAAGTATTTATGTTAATTTCTTAGCAGCATTAGCAACAGGAAAATCATGTGCGCAAATCGCATATGATTATCTTATAATGAATGAATTTATTTCATTAAATGATACTACTCATGATTCAGTACATCTAAATCATTTCAAATTTAATTGGAATATTATATTTGTTTCCTTAAATGAATTCATAATAAAAGTACAAAATCATCCAAATATTTCTATTGTAAATTCCGATTTAAATTTATTAAAATCATTATTAAGATTAATTCGTCAAATAGCACATTATTCAATACAAGCTAGAACAACACTTTATGAAAATCCAAAATATCAAGCAGTTAATCATTTATTTAATTTATTATGCTGTAAATTAGAATCATTAGGTGATTATGTAAAAATTTCATTGCATGCTTCGATATTCCGTACTATTTCGGCCTTTTGTCTTCCAATTAACGGAAAACATATCGATATTACAAGACAAGTATGGTTAATGTTAGAACAATCACAATTTTTAAAGTCAAGTGTAAAAATGAGCAATATTCAACAAAGTAACTATTATCTTATTCAAAGAAAAAATATATATCAAAATTATGTTCAAAATTTCAATAATCAATATCTCATTAAATGGAAGAGTTTTAATGATCATGAATTTTGTTCTAAATCAAATTTCTCAGTATCTTCAATTAATACATCACAAACATCTCTTCAATTAGCTAATAATATGCTTTATGAATTAGAAGAAGTAGAATCTTCAATTGGTGTATATTCTGAAACCATTGCTTTTATGAATCTCATCAGTATCTTATCTCAAAATCTTCAAAGTTACGGTTCTTATGATAAAAAATTAAATAATCTCAGTAGTATTGATTATGTTAATTATATTATAAATGATATCTTCATGAAAGTATTTGAACGCGATTATAAATATTCTTATCAAAAATGGGAAATCATAGAATCTTCTCTTAGAATTTTTAATCAATGGTTTAATTCATTCAATATTGAAGGTTCTTTCATTAATAAAGAAATGATTCAAAATATAAAAAATTATACGAAAAGTAAAATGGATGAAGAAGAAAGTGATAATATCGGTGATGATCAACACAATGATAAAAATAATTACTTAAATAAAAAAAGTGAACATATATTTAATGTTGATGAAAATGAAGGTACTAATATAGTCAAGGAATTTTCTTCGTTATCTATGTCTAACAAAAGTATTAGTGAAAGTAGTATTAATGAAGAAGCAGAGGCTATAAATAATATTTCCTTATTAAATTTAGCCCTCCATCCAGGTTGTCAAATGATGTGTAAGATTTTAGAAGGATCTGAATTTTTAACTAGTATATTAAAAATTTTATATTTCCAAAATTTCAAAGAAGATTCTGATAATCTCAATGATCGTCTCATTAGTCATTTAAAATCCCAATCCATTGAGCACGTTCTTCAACTTCTCTTAACTGTATTAAATATTCAAGATACATTCTTAGGACTTTTAATTCCTCAAATTAATAGTTTCGACCTTCCATACACTATTCCAGAAGTAATGACTCATTTAGATGAATTCTTGGCTTACTGTCCTGAAATTATTATTAATTTATCACTTTTAATTAATAATTCAATTAATGATAATATAAGTATCTATGTATCAAAAATTCTATTAAATCTTTCATTATCTCCATATTTCCAAGAAAATAATATATTACAATTAGAAGAAGAAAATGAAACCACTGTTCATCAAAAGTGTAAATCATTAGCTAATATCTTATCTTCATCAGATAAATCTAACGAAATTTTAAATGGTTTTATTAAAGCAATTAAACATTATGAAATTGAAAATCCAATACAATTACCTTACTATTATAGTGGTTTAGATATTTTTGGTCGTTTCTTAACTGAAAATGTTTATGATTCTAAAACAGTAGAAGATATTATGAACCTCTTAGGAATTCATGATTTAGAAGAGCTCCCTATTGTTGGTAATACATTACAATCAACTGTTTTTAGTCTATTATTAAATAATCAATTATCTAATGATTCTCAACCAAAATTAGCTCCATTAGCAAATTATATCTTAGGTATTATCTTAAAAAAAAATAATAATTTTAGAAAAAATAAAATAAGTCCAATAAAGGCTATAAAAAGTAATAATATAAAGGAAGATGATGACGATTATAATAACGATGATGATGATGATGATGATGATGAAAGTGAAAATGGGTTTTTAGAAGATGGTACTTATGGTCAAAATATTAACATCAAAAATATTAATAATAATGAATATATTAAAGATGGTGGCTTTAAAGAACTTTTAGAAGTATTAAAAAATGAAATAAATATGCCAGTTCATAAAAATCCATATTTGAATGAAAAAGCTTGTGAAGTAATATATCGTCTCTGTGCCTCTAAAGATACAGAAAAAATTATTCTTAATTACTTAAGATTTGATGAAAATTTAAATGCTATTCAGTTAAAAAGTCTACCATTAAAAAATCATTTTGATGGTGTTGTTGTTGATACTGTACTTAAATCTGAAAATGAAGATAAGAGACAATATCCAAGCCAACTTGATTTTACCAATAACATTGTAACAAATTATTTATCTAAAGCTTCAATTTTCATATCTCAATTAATTCGTCAAAAATGGATTATGAAAACAGTTGCCCTTGATCTTCATACTATTAAAAATCAAGATTCTTATAAACATTATATTCAACAACTTATGAAGTTACTATTACAACAAATTGTTAATCATGATAATAATAATGTTTCTAATCGTTTAATATCTATTTTATCATCCATTGATAATATTCCAAAAGAAACTGTACCTTTAGAATTTAAAGATAAGACTAAACTTTTCTACTTAAAAAAGATAGATTATGATAAATTTGTTCAAAGTACTAGTCAAGATGTTAAAGTATATGATATCACTAGAATCTATAGTATGATGGAAATTTATTTAATTTACCTTGAAAAACATAATATTATTACCACTCAAAGTCAAAAGGATATGTATTACTTAGAAATGCGTCAAGTCTTAGAACATCTATTTGCTATAAATCACTCTCATGAAATGGTGTCAGCTCAATATAATTATATTAAATCATGGATTGAAATTGTTGAAACAGTTTATCTAAAATGTAACAAATTTATGACCCATGATCAACGTACCATTGTTCTTCACACTATTATTGTAGAATTGTTAAATAGAGCGATTTTAGAACAAAATCAGGATTTTGTTCTTCTCTATGTGAAGACGTCTGTTACCCTTACTGTTCAACTATTAAATAATACTGCAGAAATTGATACTATTTTAAAAGAAACTTCTTCTTCTAAAGAAACAAAAAGAAAACATCCATTAGCTATTCAGCTTATTCTTCTACTCTTAAGATTCTTTACAAATGTTAGAAAAGGAAAATCTTTCAATGATGTTCATAAAGAAGTTAATGAAACTATTCGTGGTTATCTCTATACTTTACTTATAAAATGTATGGATTATATTATGATGAATGGTATTCAGTATACTGGTGATCATGAAGAATTAGAAACTGTTTCCAGTAAAGATATTAAACAATTAGTTAATGAAAGTAAACAAATTGAATTTTATAAGGATGAAAATGACGATAATTCATTAAATATTAAATTAAAAATGCTCTACAAGTATTTCCGTCTTCTTATGGAAA
>JACVTC010000032.1:1337500-1372500 GCA_016946835.1 Neocallimastix lanati (nom. inval.)
ACAATAAACAAATGCAAGAAATACAATTTGGTTTAGAAAATTTAATTAAATTAAAATCAGATGAAATTAGTACCTATCTTTGTAAGTTTTAACAATAAAATAAAATAAATATTTATATATAAGATCATTAAGATCATATATATCTGTTATTAATAAATATTAATATTTAAAATTAATATATAATATTATAATAATAGATATCATAGAACATTCCTTTACACTTTTATGGAGCCATCTTAGTTATTATAAAGAAATGGATAAAAAGAAATGGAAATATTTCATGGATGAAGTCAATCCATCAATTCAAATTTCAATGTCGGCAGTTATTTTAAATACTTTAAATAAACTGAAACAATTTGTTATGGTACGTTTTTTTATATTTATATATAAATACAGTATATTAAATATTAATTATACAAACATTTAAGCAAAAAAAAAAAAAAAAAAAAAAAAAAAAAAAAAAAAGGTTTAATTCTCATACTTCTTAATTAAATTATTAATTATTTAAAATTTTTTATTTTTTTTTTTTTTTTTTTATTTTTATTTTAACATAGCCAATTGAGATTTCAAACATTCTTCCAAATGATACAACAAATTATCAAAAATTTGCTCAAGTAATCTCAAATGTTATTAAAGACTTGTTAATTAAATAATTGCAATAAAAATTATTGATATTGTTATTAATAATTATTAGTAATTAAATTAATAATATATTTATATGATAATAACGTTTTAAAAACAATTTTTTAAAAAAAAAAAAAAAAAAAAAAAAAAAAGAAAAAAAGAAAATTAATTTTAATGGAAAATAAAAAAAACTTTATATAAATTTCATATTTTATTTTATTATTGACTAATCCACAATATTTATAAATAATACTAATTGTCATATAAAATATATTATTATATATATAATTATTTTATTTTATTTATTTATTTAATTTATTTAATTTTAGTTTTTAATTTTTTTTTTTTTTTTTTTTTTTTTTTTTTTTTTTTTTTTTTTTTTTTTTATTACTATTATAAATCTTTTAACAAAATCAAATATATATATATATATTCAATTTAAATAAATAAATAAATAAATAAAAAATTTAAAAAAAAAAAAAAAAAAAAAAAAAAAAAAAAAAAAAATTATTAAAATTTAATCTTTTGAATTAATTTATATTAATTTAAGAATTATCAATATTTAATTCGTTAATTACATAATATATATTTGTAATATGTTTAATAATATATATTAATATTAAGTATAAATAGCACATTATATCTCCTTCTATAGTGTTTTTTTAGGGAATACCGTCTTAAATCTTGTGATACCAAAAGTAATGACAAAAATACAAGCATCACTCAATGGGTGTTTTAGTACAACTTCCCTAATGTTTAGAACTTATTCTTTGAGGGGGTCACATACTTGGTTATGTACCATAAATGAACAATTTATTAAAACTTAGTTTAATGGTTTTTTTTTTTTTTTTTTTTTTTTATAAGTTATCTGCTTTATTAGATATAGGACATTGATTTTTTCCATTTATTGTTATTATATAATAAACATGTATGTTATTCTAACTTTCATCCTTTATTTAGTATTTTTATGCTTTTTTATATGAAATTATATATTTTTTTTAAAAAAAAATTTTTTTCCACTCTTTTTTCATCTTTTACATTTTATTTTTTTTTTTTTTTCTTTTTATTTTTTTATTTATCAACTTTAAGTAACATTGAAGATAGTTATTTGATCTACTCAGCACTAACTTTATTCTATATACTTTTTTATATCTTTTTGTATATCTTCTATTTAATTATATATTTTTTATTATTTATTTTTTTTAGATTTACGAGTATTTATATATATATATAAGATATAAGTATATTTATTTTTTTTTTATTATATTTTCTTTTTATACATATATATATTTACGTTTATTTTCTTTTATATATAGATAAACTTTTATTTACTTTTTATTTTTCCTATGCCTTTATGTATTAATATCACCATCCTATATATTATATTTTTTATTTTAATTATTTAAATTTATTTTCTTATATTATCCTTTTCAGTAAACCTCAATATAAAAAAATTTAAAAATAATTTTAAATCTTTAGATACCTTACTCAATCCTAAGTTTTTTTTTTCTCTTATCACCTTTATTCTAGCTCAGTCTTCTTTAACTTATGTGTTAGCTGGAAAATATCAATAGTTGGAACAATGGAAAAAAGGATAGAGTTATTCATTCTTCCTGTTCTTTTAGTTCAGAATCTCTCCTGTGTAAGTATATCTTATCAGTATGTATAAATCAAAAATGCTCACTTGGTAATATATTTTTTCCCAAAAAAAAAGTTTAAGGAAAATTTGACTCTACACATTTTCGGAACTTGAAAAATGATTTAATTTTTACAATAAAAACAATCCATCCACTATTTTAATTAGTTATTTTAGCATGATATTTAAAAATTCTCTAATTACATCAACAAGTACTTTCCTAACTGGATTGTTGCTAACCTAATGGGAACCCTTCACTTACGCAAAAGGTCACAAATATCCTTATATTGATCATACAATTTATAATAATTTTTCAGATCATAATCCTACAATTGTTTCTTGTATCAAAAGTTCTTTCATTAATGTTAAAGGTAATCAAATGAAAAAAAAATGATCTACTCATATTTGTAATATTAAAATAAGGATATTCTTTTCTATAATTATTTCTCTATTTTGAAATAAAAATAATATGTCTGCAGATGAAATGGTTGACAAATTTTTTGGTAGTCTGAAAAAAAAAAATTATATATATTGAAATATTAAAGTAATTAATGTATTTTGTTTTTAAAAAATAGTTATTATTTATTCATATTTATCTATTTATTTATCTATATATATATATATTTATTGATTAAATATTATTTTTTCTTCAACATATCTTTTATTTTGCTTAAATTATATATATAACTACCTTGGTATGATTTTTTAGGGAGAGTTGCATTTCCCCAAATTGCATTTCGCCAGGTTGCATTTCGACAAGTAGAGTATTGATATAAATAAAATGAATAAATAAATAAATATTAATTCAAAATATATTTTTTTTAAAATTGTTTTTATGCGATATTAATAATTTTATTTATTGTATTGATTTATTTATTTATTTAATAATTTTCAATTTGGTGAAATGCAACTTGGCGAATTGCAATTTGGCGAAATGCCACATTTTTTTAATACGCCACATGCTTTCAAAAAAAATGGCGAAACGCAACCTGGCGAAATGCAATTTGGCGAAATGCCCCACACCCGATTTTTTACAGTAGTAACAACAGTAAATAATTATTACAATAAATTTTAAATGCCTACCATCTTAATATTAACATTTATTATGAGTAATGTTTTTTATAAGTATTATCTAATCCCTTATTTCGATCAATATACAAAATGGGAGAGTTGCATTTCGCCAGGTTGCATTTCGACAAGTAGAGTATTGATATAAATAAATGAATAAATAAATAAATATTAATTTAAAATATATTTTTTTTAAAATTGTTTTGATGCGATATTAATAATAATTAATTTTATTTATTGATTTATTTATTTATTTAATAATTTTCAATCTGGCGAAATGCCACATTTTTTTAATACGCCACATGCTTTCAAAAAAATTGGCGAAATGCAATCTGGCGAAATGCAATTTGGCGAAATGCCCCACACCCATACAAAATTTATCTTAGATTAATTTAATGTATTTTCTATTATTATTTTATTTACTGAATTATTATTTTAAGTAATTTTATAAAATATATTATTTTAACTATATAATTAAATATAAATTATATAAATTTAAGAATAAGACTAAATAAATACTTAAAAAATATTTATATTTATATATATTATATATATTTATTAATTTTTTTTTTTTTTTTTTTTTTTTTTTTCAAATATTTATTTCATTTTGATTTAATTATATTTTTAATAAAAAATATATAACAAATTAATAATAAAGGATTAAGTTAATTTTATGAAAAGATTAGATTATAAATAAATAAATGAATCTAGTGGGAGAGTTGCATTTCCCCAAATTTCATTTCGCCGGGTTGCATTTCGCCATGTGACGTAGTATTAAGAAGCTGTAATTAGCCAAGTTTCATTTCCCAAGTTGCATTTCGCTAAGTTGCACTTCAACAAGAGGAGTATTGATATAAATAAATGAATAATTAAATATTAATTCAAAATAATTTTCTTTAAAATTGTTTTTATTCAATATTAATAATATTAAATTTTATTTATTTATTTAATAATTTTCAACTTGGCGAAATGCAACTTGGTGAATTATTTTTTATAATTTTTTGAATATTAATAAATTATATATATATTTATTATTTATTTTTTAATTATTATATATTTAATTATTATTTATTTGATTATTAAAAAACAAGCCACATAAAAAATACGCCACATTGAGAAATGCACTATTGCTAAACCTACTAGATTCCGAAATAATATAAATTTAATTTATTTAAAGAACTTTTGATAAATTTGACAGTTATAACATTCCCCCAGATCAAAATGTTTTGTGAAATATTTGATCTGTGAATCGAGTCATTTTTGATCCATTTATGTTTTTAGTTAACATGTCAGATAACATTTTTTCGGTGTTGATGTAGTTCATAGAAACTTTGTTATTTTTAATATTGTCATAATTAAAATGAAATTTTATATCGATATATTTCAACTTTCAATTGTTATTTTGCTAGCCAAATTGTCCGTTAAAATCTTAATTAGTTTTTTAATATTAAATAATTCTATAAATATATTTCTAATCCAAAGTGTCTTCTTTATACATTTTTCTGTAGCAATGTATTCAGCTTCGGCGGTCGATGTCGCTACTACAGATTGTTTTTTCGATTGCCAGCAGATTGGATCATTTTCCATTAGGATAATATATCCAGAGGTAGATTTTCTATTAACTGGATCTCTGGCGAAATCAGAGTCTGTATATGCTAAAATTTTCCCTTTTCCTTTATATTCAATTTTAAAATTTTAGTATAATTTAAATATTTTAATATATTTATTACCTTTTTCCGATCGTTCATTATTGGATTTTCAGCTTTTCTTGCTACTTTTCCTGTTGCAAAAGAAATGTCTGGTCTTGTGCATCTTGAAAGGTAAATTAATGATCCTACTGCACTTTTAAAAGTTGTTTTGTCAAAGGTCCTTTCGTCTTCGGTTAAGCCTTCTTCATCAGTACAAGGTGTTTTTGCTTTTTTAATATTTGTTATTCTAAATTTTTGTAAAATATCATCAAAAGAAAAAAAAATATCGTCGGTTAATTGTGTTTATGAAATGAGATAATTATTATTTATCTTTTCTACATTAATTCCTAATAAGTAATCGACTTCGCTGAATTTTGAAATTTTAAATTTTTTTTAATAATGTTTATAATGCTTTTTATTTGAAATTGTAATCCTGCAATATGCATATCGTTTACATAGACTCCAATTATGCATAATGTTTTTTCTCGGTCATTTTCTTGAAAATACATGGTTCAGATTGAAGCTTAGTAAAACCATTATTTTTAAGAAAGTTTGAAAAATGAGAGTACCATTGACGGCCAGATTGCTTGAGGCCATAAGGAGCTTTCTTTAGTAACCAATAACCATGACCAAAATTTTTATCTCCTGGAGGTATAGAGACATAAATTTCTTCTTCCAAAGGTGCATTAAGATATGCTGCTTTAATATCGAGTTGCATTATACCACTTGAATTTTGGAGCTATAGAAAGAAGTAGTTTTAAACTGTCTATGTTAAGAGTAGGTGACTAAGTAAGATTATACTTGATGTCCTTGGTTTGTGAAAATCCTCTTGCCACAATTTGAGCTTTGTATTTTTTAATGTTGCCATTACCATCTCTTTTAATAGTGTATACCCATTTTGTCGAAGTTGGATTAGTACCTTTTGGAAGATGTTTCTTAAATGTCATTATTTTGTTATCATATAGATTTTTTAATTCTGGATTCATTGCTAAAATTCATTCCTTCTTATTTTTACATGTGATTTCTTGTTTGTATATTAGTGGTATATTTGTAATTATGTTATTGGGTTCTATGTTGTCAATATTGGTATTAGATCGTTTATTTTCTTCATTAAAGAAGTGGTGATCAGGATCTTTTTAATTGTGATGATATTGAATTGTACTTTCTTTTTTGTTTTTTATTGGTAACTGAATAATCATAATGTATTTTTCTTTTATTAATTGGATAATTAGTTTTATTAAATTTATCTTATATATATATTATTATTGTCAGTAGACATTGATATTGCTCAAAATTCGTTTGTTAGATTTTAAATATGATTTTCTTGACTATTGTCAATGCTAATATTGTTTGATAAATCATTGCCTTCAAAAAGTTTGGTATATAAATCGGATGAAATACTAATTGATTCCGAATCAAATATATTATTTCCTGAGTCACTATTTTTTCCAATTTTGTCATCAATTATGGATGTACTGGATTGATCGTCAAAAACTAAATGATTCTCAATATCTGTATTGTTAATTATTGTATTGCTATCATTTATTTCCATGGGATAATTGTTTTGATGTTAATTGTTGGTTTCGTTATCATCTTTGCCTTGTTGATTATTGATTTCGTTAATTTTGTTTTGTTGTTGATTATTTGTTTCATTGTTATTATTTATATGTATTGAGTAATTGTCGAGATTGAAATATTTTGAAGAATAATAATATTATAATTACACTAATAAATTTTCATTATGATTTTGAAAAAGGTATTTCTAATGCTGCTATAAAAGTGTTTCCTGATATAAATATCAAATACTGAACTTGGTATTATAAAAGAGCATTAGAAATTAAAAAAAAAAAATAAATCATGTCGTAAAGAAGTAGAAAATGATATTGATTTATATATTCATTATAAGTTTATTTCAACATTTCCTTTATAAAATCTGAATATATAAATGATACTTATAATAAAATTAAAAGTGAGTGTCTTGAACATAATTATGTCAATTTTTTAGAATTTATAGAATACTTTGAAATAACTTATTTAAAAGATTACGAAATTAAACATTGGAATTATTATGATAACATAGAGTATATAATAAATAATTCCTCAGAATGATTCAATAATTATTTAAACAATTTATTTTCAAAAAAGCCTCATTTTTGTAAATTTTTATTAACTTTACAAAAAGAAGATTCATTATTCTATAGCAATTACAAAATGAGAAAAAGTAGAGCCTGGGAATAAAAAATAAAAGAAAATTAAGACGAACTTATAAAAAAAAAATGAATTCGTTGAATTATGGTTGATGTGTTTAAGAAATTTATTTATTAAAATTATTAATTAAAAAATAAATAATTAATATCTAACAAAAAAATAAAAAAATGACCAAATGAAAATGTTCAATAAAAAATGTTGAATTATAATGAATTAATAGTTAAAATAATTCTTAATAAAAAAAAATTATTAGTGGATTGGATTTTTTAATTGACTAAAATAATTGTTTAGTAATTTTAATATTTTATATAAATAAGAGTTTAAATATACATTAGTATCCTAAGAGAAATAATAATAAATTTTTTCAACTATATATTATTAAATAATTATTTTAAAAGAAATAATAATATATTCTATTAAAAAAGAATTATAAAAAATTATTTTTACAATTCAATATTATTTATTTAATTATTAAAAAAAATACGCCACATTGAGAAATGCATGATTGGGAAATGGGGGTGTGTCATTTCGAAAATTTTTATTACATAAATTTGTAGGGGAGTGTGCATTTCGAAAATTTTTATTACAAAAATTTGTATTTTGTTGTATGGCTTAAATATTTTAATTTTAAGCCACTTAATTTTATTAAAATTTAATGAATAATAATTAAATAAATAAATAAATAAAATTACAATTTTCAAAAATTTTCAAACACGTAATCTTACGTGGGGTGTATATCTAATTGTATCATAGTTTTGTGGCTTTTCTACAATTTTTAAAAGCCATATATTCATAATATGGCGTGAATAATAAATGTGGTGATATTTTATGACGAAGTTTTATAAGCCACCAAGAATTTGGCGAAATTCAACTGGACGAAATTCAACTTTTGGCGAAATACAACACTTCAATAAATAATAATTAGGTTAGGTATTTCTATTTAACATTGAAAAATAAAATAAAAAATAAATAACCATTTTATTTTTTAATGCTTAAAAAATAAATAAAAATAAGAAATAAGAAAACTTTTTTTTTTAAACATTGAAAAATAAAATAAAAATAAAAAAAATAAAATAAAATAAAAAATAAAAAATAAAAATAAAAATAAATAAATAAAATAGTAAATAAAGAAATAATAAATATTTAATAATTAAATAATTATTTAAATAATTATATAATTAAAAAAAGAATTATTATTTTAAATATTAAAAAAAAAAAAGTTTCAAAGCATTTAAAAGTATATTTATTGAAATATTTTATTAAACAATTTTAATTATAAATGGAAGACAATATAGAAATTGAAATAAGTGAAACAAATCGAGGAAATGAACAAATTATTATTAATAAAAAACACAAATTTAATTTTTCATTTCAAAGGATAGATAAATCAAAAATTTATAGATGCACTGAATATAAGACTTTAAATAAATGTAAATCTTTAATTATTTTAAATGATAAAAAGGAGGTTTTAAAATATGAAAGTTTACATAACCATCTCGAAAAAGAAATTGATGTGTCTATATCAGTAGCAAAGCATAAAATTAAGGAAGAAATTAAGAAAAATTCAATTCCTATGAATATAAAACCTAAACATATATTTAATGCCATTTCTCAAGAAATGGGACTTACATGTCCCGAATATAGTACAATTAGATCCCAAATAATAAGAAATATAAATAAACAATTTCCTCCAAACATAAAAAGTTTTGATGATATTCCCATTGAATCAAAATATTATAAAACGAAAAGAAATGAAAGTTTTATAATATTTAAAAATACAGATCTAATAATCTTTCAATCACCATTCCAAGCATATTTATTTTCGAATTATCATAAAAATATATTTGAGGACGGTACATTTTATGCAGCACCGAAATTTAGTTATCAGTTATTTATAACAAGCACTTATGTTGGGGAATTTAATATGTTTTACACTACTTCCATTTCTATATTAAATAATAAAAAACAATCTACATATGAAACATTATTTAAAGAAATAAAAAAAAAAAGCAAATAAATCTAGGAGTAATACATTAATTACTACAATTAATTTTCATTGTGATTTTGAACAAGGTATATCTAATGCCGCAAAAAAAGTTTTTCCCAATATAAATATTAAATATTGTGTTTGGCATTACAAAAGATCATTAGAAAAACAAAAAAATATATTATGTTATCATGAAGTGAAGAATAATAATGATGTATATATTTATTATAAAGCTATTTCGAACTTACCGTTTATAAACCCTAACTATATATTTGATATTTATATTATAATAAAAAGAATTTGTCAAAAAAAAAAGTATAATAATTTTCTACAATTTTTAGAATATTTTAATAAAAATTATTTACTTAAGTATAATGTTAATAATTGGAATTATTATGAAAATATAGAGCATTTAACAAACAATGCATCAGAATTTTATAATAGCTACTTAAATAATATATTTCCAAATAAACCTTTATTTTATAAATTAATATATATATTAAAAGTATTAAAAGAAGAAGAAAACTTATCTTATAATGATTATCAAAGGAGAACTAAAGGAACTTGGAAAAAAAAGCAAAAAATATTTAGTGTAACTGATAAAATTAAAATTTTAATTGAAAATTACAGAAGTAAGGAAATAAATTTATTTTATAATGGATGCAACAGAAATGAATTAATTAAATTATGGAAAGAATGTTTAATTGATTTAAACGATATAAATATTAATTTAAAATAAATAATCTTAATTTAAAAAAATGCTAGAAAAATACAAATTTATTTATTTTAAATTTATATTTATAATCGTTTAAATAATAATTAAATAATCTTAATTTAAAAAAATGCTAGAAAAATACAAATTTATTTAACTATTGTGTTTTTTTAATAATCTTAATAGAAATTATCTTTTAGTTATTTTTATTAAGTAATTTATAACTAAAACCGATTTATTTGATACTAGTTAAAATTTTATTAATATCAATATCAATATTATATAATTAAAAAATTTTTATTAATATCAATATCAATATTATATAATTATAAATTTTATTAATATCAATATCAATATTATATTATTATAAATTTTATTAATATCAATATACTTTTCAAAATTAATTATGTTATTAAAAATATTAAATTCAATAAAAGATTTTTATTATTTTATTAAAATTATAATTGTTATTATTATATTTTAATAATAATTGATTCATATTGATCAAACATTATAAATATTACTACGCAAATAATTAATTATTTTAATAGGATCAATTATTCAACTTTTATTGTTTTAATTTTTAATTCTTATATCATTTAAATTAATATATATATATCGTTTATGAAAATATGAATTATAAATAATTAAAATTATTTATTTTTCATTTAAATTTTTTTATTTACTATAATAAAATATAATAATTAAAAGACAAACGTTATTATAACTAATTTTTTTTTTTTTTTAGAAAAATAAATGAAAAAAATTAAAATATATGATTCCTATATATATAAAATAATTATTATATATTTTTTTTATTTTATTTTATTTTATTTTATTTTATTTTATTTTATTTTATTTTATATTTATTTCACCTATATACTTTATTATTTAATATTTTTATATATGTTAAACTTATATATATTTATATGGTTTATATATTATTTTAATTTTTAAAAAAATAATATTTAGTTTAATAATAAATTTAAAATTAATCTATAAAAAATCTATTTTTTATTTATTTAACCACGCCAACACCAACCATATTCAGTAAGACAGTATTTATCAACTATATCATAAACACGAGCATCACGATTAACATAATCTCTCCATGAAAATCCACCTCTTGTGTTATTTGGTGTGTAATAACATCCATTTATGGTACTTATATGTCTAGTAATCCATTTACATTAATCTGGATTTTTATATTGTGCATCTCTAAGATATGCTCCAACAGGGATTTCTCTATAATTAGCTACTGAATTACGAAGGAAACAGTCATAAAATCCACGATTACTATTTTTTATAATACAATAACCTTTACATATATATGTATTTTTGCAATCTCTAGAATTAAGGAAATATAGATGAGATATATCTGAATATAGAGCTGGTCCAACCAATTTTATACCACATACATAAGTAATGTATGCAGTAACAATTAATAAAGCAGTTAATAATTTTTTAAACATTTTAATTTATAAAATTAATACTTTAATATAATATTATAAAAAATACTAATTATAAACCTATTTATATATTTATTTTTTTTTTAAATTATTCAATTATATAATTACGTATGTAATTCTGTTGATAATATAAACAAGGTATTAATGTATTAATAATAATTAATAATATTTAAAATAAAATAAAAAAAATATAATTATTTTATATATGTAGTAATTATATATATATATATTTTTTTATTTAATTTTCTAAAAAAAATTTTTTTAGTCATAATAAACGTTTGTCTTAATTATTTTTATTATTATTTAAAAATTTATTTATTCATTTATAATTTATTTATTCATTTAATATATTTTTATGATAATTCGAAAATAAATATGCTTGGAATGGTGATTGAAAGATTATTAGATCAGTATTTTTAAATATTATAAAATTTTCATTTCTTTTCGTTTTATAATATTTTGATTCAATGGGAATATCATCAAAACTTTTTATGTTTGGAGGAAATTATTTATTTATATTTCTTATTATTTGGGATCTAATTGTACTATATTCGGGACATGTAAGTCCCATTTCTTGAGAAATGACATTAAATATATGTTTAGGTTTTATATTCATAGAAATTGAATTTTTCTTAATTTCTTCCTTAATTTTATGCTTTGCTACTGATATAAACACATCAATTTCTTTTTCGAGATGGTTATGTAAACTTTCATATTTTAAAACCTCCTTTTTATCATTTAAAATAATTAAAGATTTACATTTATTTAAAGTCTTATATTCAGTGCATCTATAAATTTTTGATTTATCTATCCTTTGAAATGAAAAATTAAATTTGTGTTTTTTATTAATAATAATTTGTTCATTTCCTCGATTTGTTTTACTTATTTCAATTTCTATATTGTCTTCCATTTATAATTAAAATTTTTCAATAAAATATTTTAATAAATATACTTTTAAATGCTTTGAAACTTTTTTTTTTAAATATTGAAAAATAAAATGAAAATAAATAAACATTTTATTTTTTAATGCTTAAAAAATAAAAAATAAAAAAACAAGAAATACGAAAACTTTTTTTTTAAATATTAAAAAATAAAATAAAAATAATAAGAAAACTTTTTTTTTTAAACATTAAAAAATAAAATAAAAATAAATAAAAATTTATTTTTTAAGCATTAAAATATAAAAAAATAAAATAAAATAAAAAATAAAAAAAAAAATAAAAATAAAAATAAATAAATAAAATAGTAAATAAAGAAATAATAAATAATTAATAATTAAATAATTATTTAACTTTTTTTTTTTTTTTTTTTTTTTTTTTTTTTTTTAATATTTAAAATAATAAACCTTTTTTTAATTAATTATATAATTATTTAAATAATTATTTAATTATTAATTATTTATTATTTCTTTATTTACTATTTTATTTATTTATTTTTATTTTTATTTTTTTTTTATTTTTTATTTTATTTTATTTTTTTATATTTTAATGCTTAAAAAATAAATTTTTATTTATTTTTATTTTATTTTTTAATGTTTAAAAAAAAAGTTTTCTTATTATTTTTATTTTATTTTTTAATGTTTAAAAAAAAAAGTTTTCTTATTATTTTTATTTTATTTTTTAATGTTTAAAAAAAAGTTTTCGTATTTCTTATTTTTTTTTTTTTTTTAATGTTAAATAGAAATACCTAACCTAATTATTATTTATTGAAGTGTTGTATTTCGCCAAAAGTTGAAATTCGTCCAGTTGAATTTCGCCAAATTCTTGGTGGCTTAAATATTTACGTCATAAAATATCACCACAATTATTATTCACGCCATATTGTGAATATATGGCTTTTTAAAAATGTAGAAAAGCCACAAGATTATGATACAATTAGATATACGCACCACGTAAGATTACGTGTTTGAAAATTTTTGAGAATTGTAATTTTATTTATTTAATTAATTAATTATTATTCATTAAAATTTTAATAAAATTAAGTGGCTTAAAATTAAAAATATTTAAGCCATACAACAAAATACAAATTTTTGTAATAAAAATTTGTACTATCCCCAAAAAAAATTCTATTATTATTTGTTTAGAGAAAATCCGTATTTTTAGTTTAAAATTAACATTTTAATAATTTTTTTTATTATATTATAATTTATATTATAATTTTAAATATTTAAGTATATTACAAAAAATAGGATATATAATATTGTATACTATAGAAGATTATGAAAACGTTTATTTAGTTTCAAAAATTTTTTTGTTTTTTTACAAGCCTCTTTTATATAATTCAAATTAAAACATGTATTTAATGTATTGAAATATGTATGATTCATTAAATGTATTTTATATGTTTTAAGTATCATTAAATTATATATTATTAATTTTTTTTTTTTTTTTTTTTTTTTTTTTTTTTTTTTTTTTTTTTTTTTTTGCTTAAAAAAAGTTTAAAATCGAAAATTTTAACATGCTAATAAAACAATTATTTAAATATTTTTGAAGAAATATTATTTATGTTTAAAAATAATAATTATTATTATATATTATTTATTAATTATATTAATTTTTATTAAATAAAATAATTAAATGAACTATTATTTTTGAACATATTTAAATAATTGTTTTATTAGCATGTTAAAATTTTCAATTTTAAACTTTTTTAGGCAAAAAAAAAAAAAAAAAGAAATTAATAATAAATAATTTAATGATACTTAAAACATATAAAATACATTTAATGAATCATTCATATTTTATTTTTATTAAATAAAATGAACTAATAAATACAATACTAAATAAAATGAAAATACGTTAATTATATTATTTAATATATAAAGTAAAAAAAAAATTATTAGTCTTTTTGTCAAGACTGAATATATATAATAAATGAACTATTAATAGAACATAAATATTTTTATGGAATAATTCACATTTTATTATGAATTTTTAACTATGGACAATATATAAAGATATAAGAACATATATGTGATAAGATTTTTATTAATTTTATTATAAATAAATACCAAATTTTATTATTAAAAATTGTTTTTAACTTTATTTAAAAAAAAAAAAAAATAATAAAAAAAAAAATAATACTAAAAATAACAAATAATAAATTTAAAAAGCCTTATTATTTTTAATTTCTAAATACAAAATTTTTAAAATTTAAATAATTTTTATTTATAATAAATATTATAAAACATATTAAATTATTTATAATTACATTAATTTATGGTTAATAAAATTTTTATTCAATAGAAATATAAAAATACCTTAATTATATATATATATAAATTAAATAAATTCAATAACTCATAAATAAATAAAATATATCACAATAAATAAAATTATAATATTCTAAAACAAATTTAATTTAATATAAAGTTTTAATAAGATCAATTTACTAAATTTTTAATTATTATTATTGTTTTATTATATTTATATAAAATTAATTTTTTAAAGTCCTATTATAAGGATTATTCAAATATTTACTATAAATAAAAATAAAAATAAACTTTTTACAGTAATTAAACATAAAAATTATTTAAATATTTAATTTTATCTAGTTTAATAATATTAAATAATGTTTTCCTATGTAAAAAATATTAATGTATAACAATTTTATTAATATACGTTGTACATTTTAAAGTAATAAAATGTACAATTTTAATTATGTATTATTATATGTTATTTATAATATTATATTTAAAATGAAAGGTTTTTATATCAATACGAAATTCATTTTTTATCTATTTTTTTCATAATTACTTTAATAAATTAGTTTTTTTTTTTTTTTTTTTTTTTTTTTTTTTTTTTTTTTTTTCAATTTTTATTTAAAATATAAAACAAATAAACTATAATGAAAAATTTTTTAATTTATTTTTTTTTTTTTTTTTGATAAATATATATTGAGGCATTTTTTAAATTAAAATATTATTTATTTTTACTTTAACGCTTTTAATATTTTTATATACCTTTTCTTTATTTTTTTTTATTTAATATTTTGTAAAATTGCAAATATACTGTTTTCTTATTTTTAATTAAAATGTAAAAATATATACTTTTATACTTTGATTTTTGATTTTTCAATTATTTCAAAAATTAATTGAAAATTTAAATATTGTCTTAATATTAAAACACTTTCAATAATTTTTTTTGTTTTGTTTTGTTTCTGTTTTCACTTTTAATTACTTCTATCTTTTTTATTTATATTTTAATTGTTATATCTTACTTTTACTTATATTCCACTTTGGTGAAAATATTATACTATTCCAATAAAGTAAATAAATAATAAAATATTAATTTCTGTATTTTTTTTTTAATTTAATTATTTTAGATTACTTTTACTTTTAATTATTCTCAACTTTATTGAATTTTGTTATACTATTTCAATAAAAGAAATCATGCATTAATACAAGATTTATATACTTCATTCTAAATCTTTATTTTTTATAATAATCTATAATAATCATTATTTTAATTATATCAATTTTCTTGCTTTAACAATCCTTTTTAAGAAACTTATAAATTTTAATACAAAGCATAAAATTTTAAATATGAACTTAAAAATATGTTTTTTTTAAATATCTCTAACATCTTTATCAATCAAATAAGTCTGTATAAAATTCATTATATGATTGGTTAAAATAAATAAAAGTGAATATCATTTTTTAATAAAAAAATTTAATATACAATACATAATATATATTAATATATATTATAATTAATTATTTAAATAAAAAGAATTAAATTCAAAAAATATATAAAAATACAATTACCCACTTACTATAATTTTTTTATAATGTATTCTTTTAATATATATGTGAAATTTTAAATAATGAAAATTTTATAATATAGTTATTTATTTATATTGAATATTTTAATAATCTATATTTTTAATACTTTTTAGTAATATATCTTATTTAATCTAAATACATATTAATTTATATAAACTTTTTATAAATTAATATTAACAAATCAAAAATGATGAGGGTAAAATAAAATTATTATATTTATTCTCCATATATTGCTAAATAAAAATAGAGTATATTGTATTATAATATATAAAATTATAATGTAATATATATTTAAATAATCTTTATGTTCCATATTTAGAATAGTTAATTTAATTTTAATTTTGAAATTGAAATTTATGTAAATACATCAATGTACATTTTTAAAATTTTAATATATGTAAGTGTAATAATCTTTATTTTTCACCAAATATAGTAATTTAATAATAAAAATTATTAATAATTAAACTTTGTAATAAAAATATTTTTGTTGTCTACATAAGGATGATATGATGACCTGTTTTAAATTAATTATAGAATAGAATAAATAAGAAATACTGAATTGTTTATTTTATAATTATTATAATTATTATTTATATATAATAATATATATTTTTTTATCACAATATCTTTTTTCATTTATATTTAAATTTTTAATATTAGTATATGTTGTAAAAAAAATGAATAATACATAATTCATTTTAATATAATTTTAAACAAATTTAATTAACAATTTATTTCTAATCTATAAATATATATTAAATATATTTAATTATTCAATAAATAAGTTAATGAATGTATCATTTTTATTAAGACAACTTCTCTAATGAAATATTATAGATAAAATAATTTTAAATTTTAAAGGATAAGTTTAGATTTTTTAAAAAAAGGTTACTCAATTTATTTATATAATATCTATGAAAGTGCATATAATTTATTGATAAATAAAATAAATATTTAAAAAAGTAATCATGTATTACATAGTATTTATTTTTTTCTTTTTTGTACAAAACGTAATTATATATTATAAATATATTATTTATAAATTAATTAATCATATGCTAATTTTTTAAAATATATAATATCTGTATATTAATATATTTAAACTTAATACTTTTCTATATATATTAAACTATAGAATAAAATGTATTATAATTTTTTTTATTACTAATATATAGATAATCAATTTTAAAAATTATTGTATATATTAAACACAATTATATAATGTAATATATTAAATTAAATTATTTATAATTTAATTAAGGTTATATAATGTACCATATATAAATATATACTATGCTTTTTTAGTAAGTTCATTTTTTCTAAATGATATATAAATAATAATAAAGCCTGACCAATAATAATTTAAATTTATAATACATTAATAATATTATCATATATAGAGTATTATTTCATTAAATACTAATAATTTTTTTATATTATAATATATTGTAACTTTATTATTCATAATTACAACTTTAATATTAGCATATTGATTATATCATTACACAATGTAATATATAGTAATATAATATTATTTAATTGAATTAAAAATTAAGAAAAACAAAGTTATTAAAATTTTTAAAATAATTTTTTTTTAAAAAAAAAGATAAATTTTTCATTTTTCAAACGAATATAAATAGGACTAAAAATTCCTTTTTTTTTTTTATAAACAAATTTAAAATTTTAATCATATATTATTGGTATATCAAAAATAAGTTGAATAATAAAAATCGTATAAAGAATTAGAGACATAGTACAAGCTTTTAAAGTTAAAATTTAATTAAAAATAAATTAATTATTTTTATTTATAATTTTATAATAGAAAGTTTGTAAAAGTTTTTGTTAATACAATTGAATAAAAAAAATTAAAAACGTTACGTTAAATGGTGAACGTTTTTTTTAAAAAAATTTTTAAAACAAAAAAAAATTTTTAAAAAAAACATTACATTAATTATAAAATTATATATATATTAGATATTAATTTATATAAATTTTTATTGGAATAATTGAAATAAATTTTTTATATTAATAAATAATAAATTAATAATTTATTACAATAATTATTAAAGTTTATTTTTATTTTATTGGTCAAAAATAATAACAAAAATATATAAAATATAGAAATTTTTATTTTATAAATTAAGAAAGAAAAGTTGAAAGAAAAAGATTTTTTAATAAAAATATTATTAAAAAATTTTTATATTAAGACAAATATATTTGCTTATTGAAAATGATAAATAACATAGATAATTTATTATTTGAAACAAAAAGCAAATATATTTTAAAATAAGAAAATAACTTAAATTGAAATAGGAGGGATTTAGCAATAAATTAAGGAAAATAACCTTTTTTGTCGTATAATCTTAAGCAATTAAAGAATAATCAAAATATGAAAATTTAATAATAATATATCAAAGAAGGAAAAGAGATATATTATTAATATTAAATATTATTTATTGGTAATTTAAATCCGATATTACTATTAGACTTAAGTATTTATTAAAAATTTTTGTAAACGGTATATTTTTATACCATTTTAATAACATTAAAGAAGGATAACTAAAAAAGGGGAATAAAAAACAAAAGGAAAAAGAGAAAAAGCTAATTTTTTTATTCTTTTTTATTATATTTTTTATGTTTTTGTTTTAAAGAAAAATATCAGTTAATTTTATACTTTTAAAGAAAAATATCGGTTAATTTTATACTTTAATTTTAATTTTAAATTTTGAATATATATATATAAATATAAATATAAATATATTATATATATATTATTTTTTCATTTCATTTTATTTTATTTTTATTTTATTTTTATTTTTATTTTTTTTTTTTTTTTTTTTTTTTTTTTGCCGATTTATTATTAATTGGAAAAAAAAAAAGAAATGGTTACAATTAATAATCCTTTGAATAGAAAACATTCAATATTTTTAAATTGTTCTAATATTAACAATGATGAAAAGAATTTAAAAAAATTATTAAGGTTAAACAGAATGAAAAAGAGTAAACATATTTTATATGATATTTATAATCAGTCGGATTCAGATTTTATTGGAAACACCACTAATGAAAGGAATGAATTTTTTAAGAAAAATACATTATCTTTTAATCAATATGAAGAACATATCATTCCTAAGACTCAAAACAATTCTAAAATGATCATGAAAAAAAATAAAAGTTTAATGGATAAACAGAAGTTTATTAAAGGTTCTCATAAAAATGATAATTCAGAAGACTATAAGCTAGTAAAAATAATGAAAAATAATATTAATTTAGAAGAAGATGAAAGAAGTGAAACAAATTATTGTAATTTTCAATATGGTACTTTAATTGAAAATAAAGAAGTAGCGAGGTGTGTGAAAAGTTATCTTACTAATTGGACTACTTTTATAAAGAATATAGGAGATGATAATAAAATAAGTTATAAAAAAAATAGTAATTATGAGGATGACAATGATGAAAATAATTTTTTATTAAGAGACTCTACATATTCTAAAGAAAAATTAATAAATAATGTAGGATACTTAACACCAACAAGTCAGAAGGATGATTCATGTTCTTTTGAAGGAACTACCTTGATTAATCAAGGTGAAGTAGGATTAAGTTTTCGAGAAGATAATAAACATATTGAAGATGTAACATTAAATGATTATTCTCCAATAATTATTGATAATTTTGATGATATATGCCCATTTGAAAATAATATCTATGAAGATGAAAGAATGAGAAGTATTTTGAATGCCAAAGTTTTACCTAATGATTATATTGGAAAAATACCATCTATACCAGAAAAACCAATTGGTGAATTAGGAAAACTTATGGAAAAATATAAAATATAAATCTCAAAAAAAAAAAAAAAAAAAAAAAAGGAAATTGTATAGTATTATGTTATGTGTAGTATATAATAAAATTTTGCTAGATTGGGTTTTTTTTTTTTTTAATTATTTGAATTTATTTTATTTATAATAAAATTTTTATTTATTTAATTTATTGTGATAAATTTTTTTTTGATAAAATTATTTTGTAAAAACAAAAATTATAAACCAATAATTTTTTAAAAATTTAATTACTATTTACAAATTATTTTAATTAATGAAATATATAGTTATTCTATAGATAATAAATTAATTTTTTTAATACAGAAAATTATAAAATAATATAATAGAAGTTTATTTATTCCATAATATTATACCAAATTAAAAAAAAAGTTAGGTAACATTTTTTAACAAAATTATATAAAATAAAATCGTGAAAACATTAATATTAAAACTAGAATATATTATACCATTATTTTATTTTATTTTGTGTTTTTTTTTGTTTTGTTTATTTTTTTATCATTTTTTTCTTTTTATTACATGTATTTTATCAAACATTTAATTAATAAAGATGAAGCAAGTTTGCTGCCGTTAAAAAAAAAAAAAAATTATTTAAAATCATGTAATTTTATTATTATAATTCAGGAATTATTAAAGCATTTTTAATATTTCCAGCTATCCATGAAATTGAGAAATCTCCAAGTGGTAATTTAAGTTTTAAATTAATAAAATATGAATTTGAAAGAAAATTAGTATGTGCTTTGACAAAAAGTCTTGATTTCTTACCAGTATCATTTAAAGCATCTATTGTAAAAACTGTTGTAAATTAAATAAAGTTTTCTCTAAGTCTAAAAAAAAAAAAAATCAATATGAATGATTAATAAATAATTAAATAAAAACTAAATAAATAACTAAAGAACTAACAAAACAACTAAATAAATAAATAATTATGTCAACTTTAGTAATATATTTTATGATAAAGTGTTACTATTCATATTAATTAAAAGAAAATATTAATTTAAAGAATATTAGAAAATATATAGGTAATTATTATTTAGTAAAGATATAAAGCACATAATTATTCTAAATTTAATGTTTTTATACAATATATTGTGGCTTGTATATTACTTTTATGACAATATTTTTAATTACATTTGAAGCCAATGTTTCATACAATTCACATTATCACGTTGTAGACGTTATGCATGGGATAAAGAAAGTGAATTTTAAATGATATATTTTATGGATACTGAAATTCTTTATGAAAAACTTTTTGTAATTACTAAACATTGTTCAATATCAAATAATAATGTAATCATTATTATAGAATCAAGTACTGATTCTTATAGTAGTAACGAAGAGTATAATATAATGATAATTATAACAATAGCAATAGTATTTTTAATAATAGTAATGACATTGATAGTGAAAATAGGAATATTAATATTAGAAATAGTGAAAATAATAGTATCGTTACCAATAATGTAGTGAATAGGCCAATTGGTGAAAATCGTGTTAATATAACAATTTTCTGAATAATGAGTGGGCAAATATATATATGACGTTGTACAGAGTATATAACATCCTTCTTGGTGGAAGAGATGCAGACTTTATTGATTTAATTTATAAAAAGGAATGGTATGTTTTGTTTAAAAACTAAATCATTTCTGGTGATTATTCTAAAACCCCATTCTTGGTGCTATCTGCGACTCTCTTTACAAAAATTATGCCTATGCCAAGTATTCGACAAGTATTGCAATTCAAAGTATAAGCGCAAACTAACCAGAAACGTCAACGTTGAAAATGAAGTAAGACAAGCTAGCAGGGCCAATGCCTCTGAAAGAGAAGACTACGATTTCTTTCATAATGCCATTTTAAACCTTAATCATGGATAAGAATTCCTTTAAAAAAAATCTTATAATCTGGAGGGGAAGTTTCGCTGTATATGGATTTTTTTCTGAGTTTGTGTATATCTTTATTTTGAATTACTTTTATTTTATATTACTATTAAAACAATTAGTATGTTCAATTTGGGCAATTAAGATTTTTTATTAATTTTTTTTTTTTTTTTTTTTTTTTTTTTTTTTTTTTTAAAAATACATGTAGTTGATGAATGAATACATAAATAAAGATAATCTTCGCAATAATTGCTACTATAATATATGCATATATAATTCACGTATTCTAAAAATTATAAATAAATAAATAAATAAATAAATAAATAAATAAATAAATAAATAAATAAATAAATAAATAAAAATAGTATATATTTTTAGAAAAAATATAAAAAAAAAACCTATTATACTTATTAAGTTTTATTTTATATATTTTTTTTTTTTTTTTTAACACTGGGATTAATAAGAGGGAAGGATAAGCCTCCAGTCTATCCTTTAAACTTATCAGACTCTCATTAGATTAGTTACCATACAATTATGTTGTTGATTAGATCCTTTCTTTCTTTCTAAGAAAGGCTGATATTAAAAGAAATTCCATATATGCCACTTCATGGACTTCTTATCATTGATTTCTTGAACTATAATTGAGGGAGGAACAACTACATTAGTCCTTTCACTGTTCAAGTACTCTCTACATAAACACTTGCTAAACTATAAGTGTTTATGTAGAGAGTACTTATAGTTTAGCAACAGAAATACTTACCCTGGAGAGCAGACATCATTTTTATTTGTAGGAAAAGACACTCTAGGAAATAAAAATCACCCCATATATTTTCAGGAGGTAGTTACGGGGTCGATCCAGAAACCTTATGTGTGTTGGTCCAGAGTACTAACCACCAGGATAAAACTGAAAAAACTGGAAATTTAGTAACGGTATACTGAAGCAAAATGGTTAGAAATATTTTAATATTACATATTTATAATAATTTATTATAAAAAATAAAAAATTAACAATATTTAATATTAATAAAAAATATGTTTAAATCAATTAAATATAATAAATTATTATAAATATAAATATTAAAATATTTAGTATTTTATTTTATTTATTATTATTATTATTATTATTATTTTTTTTTTAATTAAAAAAAAAAAATAATAAATTTAATAAAAGAAGTTAATAAAAAATATAGAATTTATAGGTAAATAACATTTTGTTATTTTATTCAAATTCTTTTATAAAGTTAAGTAAAAACGAAACGAAACGAAACAAACAAACAAACAAATAAATAAACAAACAAACAAACAAACAAACAAACAAACAAGCAAGCAAACGAACAAGCAAACGAACGAACGAACGAACAAACAAACGAACATAATAATAATAATAATAAGGGTTAATTATTAAAATTTAAATTAGTTTTGGAAAACAAATAAATAAAAAAGTAAATACTATTGTAATAAAATATAATAAAATTATATATTAAAATGGAGAATAATGAGGAAACCAAAAATAATACTATTAATGACCCATTAATAGGTTCTTTAGAAGAGTCGAATAATGAAACAAAAAATAGAGATGACGATGATAATGAACAAATAAATAATAATAATAATAAATTAGGAACAGAAAATAATAACAATAATAATTCATCAAACGAAAATAGTAAAGAAATTTTTAGTATAGAGGAAAAAAATTCATTACTTGAACAAATTAAATTATTAAAAGAAGAAAAAGAAAAAGCAATAAATGAAGAGAAGAAGATAAAAATTGAGGAATTGAATAAGATAAGAAAGGAAAAAGAGGATGTTGAGGAGAAATTAGCATTGACAAAAGCAGAATTACATCAAAAAACAGATGTATTTGAGGAAATTTCAATTGAAAATACCAAATTGAAAAAAAGATTAACTGAGGAAGAATCTAAAAAAGATAGAAGTATAAATTTACTTCGTGGTGCAAAAAATAAAATTTTAAAACTTGAAAAAGAAAAAAAGGATTATTTAGCCGAAATAGATAAACAGAAAAAGACAAATGATGATTTAAAAAAGCAAATTAATGAAAAAAAGGGAGATAAAGACAAATTTTTATTTGTTGTAGAAAATAAGGATAAATCTATAAATGAACTTCTTAATGAAAAAGAAAAATTACAACAACAAGTAGATGCAAAGGAAAAAACTATTAAAGAACTTAATACAAGAATACAGGATGAAACAAATGAAAATCTTATACAATCACTTAATAATACTATAATAGAAAAAACTGAAGAGTTAGAAAATTATAAAAATAAATATGAAACTGGTAAAAAAGCATTAACGGAATGTCAAAAGAATCTTCAAGAAAAAGAAGAGCATATAAAAATTTTAGTAGATTCTATTGCTCAACTTCAAAATCACAATAATACTTTAGAACAAGAATTAGATACTTCTAAACATCTTTTTCAAGTTAAAAGTGATGAAAATGATAAATTAAAATTTAAAATTTCTGAAATTCAATCCAATGTTTCACTATTAGAATCTAAAAAACAACAAGAAGATGAAGAAAAACAAGCACTGGTTAATGAATTAGCAGATATTAAAGCAGACTTACAAAAGAAATTAAAAGAAACACTTCAAAATAATTCTATTCAACAGGAACTTTCATCAAAAATTCAAGAATTAGAAGGTACTATACATGATAAAGAAAAAGAAATTGAATCTTCTGAAAATACCATAAAAAATTTACGTGAAGAAGTAGATAAAATTAAAAAATCAGAAATGAAAATTAAATTATCAATTGATGAGAAGAATGTAAGTTAATAATAATAATAATAATAATAATAATAATAATAATAATAATAATAATAATAATAATAATAATAATAATAATAATAATAATAATAATAATAATAATAATAATAATAATAATAATAATAATAATAATAATAATAATAATAATAATAATAATAATAATAATAATAATAATAATAATAATAATAATAATAATAATAATAATAATAATAATAATAATAATAATAATAATAATAATAATAATAATAATAATAATAATAATAATAATAATAATAATAATAATAATAATAATAATAATAATAATAATAATAATAATAATAATAATAATAATAATAATAATAATAATAATAATAATAATAATAATAATAATAATAATAATAATAATAATAATAATAATAATAATAATAATAATAATAATAATAATAATAATAATAATAATAATAATAATAATAATAATAATAATAATAATAATAATAATAATAATAATAATAATAATAATAATAATAATAATAATAATAATAATAATAATAATAATAATAATAATAATAATAATAATAATAATAATAATAATAATAATAATAATAATAATAATAATAATAATAATAATAATAATAATAATAATAATAATAATAATAATAATAATAATAATAATAATAATAATAATAATATAATAATAATAATAATAATAATAATAATAATAATAATAATAGTAGTAGTAGTAGTAGTAGTAGTAGTAGTAGTAGTAGTAATAATAATTCTTATTTAATATATATATATATATATATACATATTTTAAAGAAAATGTCACAATCATTAAAGAAAGAACTTGAAGAATATAAAAAGAAATTAAATTCAGTTGATGAAATTAAAAAGAAAGAGGTAGAAGATTATAAGATTAGAGAACAACATTTAAAGGCTGTTAATAAGGTATAAAAGGAAAAATCATATTCAAAAAATTAATTATAAAGTGTATATTAAATAATCAATATTATTGCTATTAATTTATTATCATTAGTTAAAAATTATATATTATATTTATATTTATATATGAATTTTCTATTATTTGTTTATTATTTATATTTATTATACTATTCTATTTCATTTTGAATTTTTTTAATTTTATATTATTTTATAATTTTTCATATTAAATTATTTAATATTTTTATTTTAATTTAAATATATTTTATTATATTAATATTTTACTATTTTAATAATATCTCACTGTTTATTTTTATATATATAATTACTTAATTACTGATTATTATTGTTATTATTAATTGGGAATAAATTAAAATTAAATAAACTAAAAATAAACTAAAAATGAATCCAAAAATCAAATTCAAATGTAATTGATAAAATGAATTGAATTAGACCCTAAAAGATGAACTTAAAAAACTACAGAAATCTCCACGTAGTTCAATATCCAACGATGGAAGTAATTCACCATTAAGAAGTCCATATTATGCTTCACATCAACAAATAAATTCTAATCCAAATATTTTAGTAAAATCCCAGTCAGAAGTTTCATCTCCTTCTGCTGTCCATTCAAATAAAGTATCAAATTCAGAAATATATACAATGGATGATATTAATGTTGAATATCTAAAGGCAATTATATTTAAATTCTTTGAATTTAAAGATAAAAAGGTTTTTTATTTTTTTTATTTTATTTGTTTTATAATATTTTTAATTAAACATAATTTTAAAATTTAATTAATGTTAATATATATTATGAATTTTATTATTGTTATTATTTATTATTATTATTATTATTATTATTATTATTATTATTTTATTTTTTATTTTTATTTTATTTTATTTTTATTTTTATTTTTTTTTATTTTTTTTTTATTTTTTTTTACTTTTTATATTAAATATTTATCTATTTATTTATCTATCTATCAATATATTTAAACAATAGATTCAATTATTAAACGTTTTATCAACAATTCTTCATTTTACACCAGAAGAAACTCAAAAAATGTCAAAATTAATAAATAATAGTTAAATTTCATACTATTATCAAAAAAAAAAAAAAAAAAAAAAGTTTTTAGAAAGTAATAATTGTATAATGTATTTTATATAAATAATAATAATAATAACAATAATAATAATAATAATAATAATAATTATAATAATAATAATAATTATAATAATAACAATAATAACAACAACAATAAATAAATAAATAAATAAATAAATAAATAAATAAATAAATAAATAAATAAATAACTAAATAAATAATAAATAAATAATAAATAAATAAATAAATAAATGTTAGATAAAATTAAACATTTCTTTTATTTAAACAAAACAAAATAATATTATCAAACAAAAAAAAATTATTAAAATCATAACTATTTAACCTGTTATTATGATAATCAATATCATTTAAGGTAAAATAAACATATATAATAGAATTTTTTTTTTTTTTTTTTTTTTTTTTTTTTTTTTTTTTTTTTTTTTTTTTTAGACAGGGAAGAGAATACACTTCCAAAACTTTATTAATTTTATTTTAAAAAATACATGTAGGTGAAAAGTACATTTGAAATTAAAAATAAAAAAATTAAAAAATAAAAAAATAAAAAAGCTCGAAAATACTATGTATTTCGGCAAGTTGTACTATGCGGGAATTTTTCCCTTACTAACAAATAAAAAAGAAATAAAACCTAGAAGTAACATCTTTAAAATAGATAGTGTGGTGTCCACTAAACTCTCCCCGGATTCATCATTTATTGAACTACTAGGGCAAGTTTCATTCTTCGTAGAAATAGATGACGATCCTGTATTATCATTATGCCTTATCGGTACGACGTCGACGCTCTTGGATAAGTTTGGTATTTTGCAATACCTATCAAATAATAGCTCAAACGAACTACTTATGATAGGTATTGCACTTGTTAAGAATTCCGCCAAGCCCACAATTTTTTGGAACAGGTGACTCAGATGAAATATATAATAGAATAAAATATCAAATTCAAAAATAAAATAATTATAATAATAAAATTAATAATAAACTATATTATAATAAAAACAAATCAATCATAAATTTTAATTTTTTTAAATAAAATAAAATAACAATAAATATTTAATGATATAACATCAAAATAATAATATTTTTATATTTTTAAATATTATGTTTTTTAAATATATTTTAATATTATATAATTTATCATTTTTTGTATTTCTACTATTTTGAACGAATTTTATAACTAATATTTTATTTGCATTTTTTCAAAAATAAATTTTTTTAACATTAAAATTTACAATATTTAGAAATTTAAAATGTTTTATAAAACTCGTTATAATCATCATTATCTTTTATTCACAATTTAAATATCCATTATTTTTATTAAAATTATTATAGTTTTATATTTTACTAAATTTTAATCTTTTTCCTATTTACAAATATTAATTTCCCGATTTAAACTTTCATTCTTTCATCCAATTACTTAAATTTATTTACACAAATTTTGAAAATGTACCCTATATGTATTCTCAACACTTAAAATATATATATATTTTTTTAATTTTATCTTTTATCCAATTTTTATTTGTTTTTATAATTTTTATTTCTGTAAATTTGCTTTAAACTACATTAGTGCATTTAAGCTTCTTCTTCAACAACTTGAGTTTGAAGACCTATATTTTTAACATTATATTATTATAAACGATTATCCATTAATATCATATAAATTTTTTATATTAATTACAATTATTTAAATGTTTACCCTTGAAGGAAGCAACTGGAACGTAGCTAACGTAAGTGTAGAGCTTTTCTTTGGCTTCTTCATCATCGTTACGACGGCGTGATAATCTGACACGAACACGGTGTGGGACGGTCTTAATACCACGAGTCCAAATTTCCTTATTAAGTTGTGGGTCAAGACGAACATCAGAAGTCTTCATAGCTTCAGCAGCAAACTTACGGATGGCCTTCATGGCTTGTGGGGCACGCTTCTTGAAGGACCTTTCATTTATTTATTTATTAATAAACATATTAATAATCAACAATACTGAACATTGCTTTATCTATTCTATAACACTTACTTTCCGTGAACAAGCTTGTGAAGGTGGATGGTGTATTCACGTGTAACCACAGCGTCAATAGTCTTGTTAGTGGCCATCTATTATATAATAACAATAATATATTTAATTTAAAGTCGAAAAATTTAAACTCGTTTATTCATCCATCATTTATATTTAATAATTTATATTCAAAAAAAATTCAACTATTAATTACTTATTTACATTAACTATTTAAATAAATTAAACAGTTATTCACTAATATACAATTATAATAACACAATCACTTTTTCAAAATTTATTCATTTTACCTCAATTAATTTTCACTTCTTTAAAAATATAAAAATAAAAGACTGTGAATAATTTAAAAAAGAATGAACAAAATGGATCATGAACTTTGTCATTACAAAAACAAAATTATCTCTTAATTATGATTGGCTCTTTTAATATTTATTATTAATATATAAAGACAAAAACATCCAATCATATTAATTTATTAAAACATTTATTATACGAAATATTTTTTTATTTCTTTTCTTTTTTTTAAAAAGTTTCAAAATTAAAATTTTTATTAAAGTTAAACTTTAATTTAATATTTTAAAAATTTCTCGAAAATGATGTAATAAATAAAGTTTAAAATAATACTTTTTTGTATATATATATATAAAAGAATATTTGTTATATTATAAAATATTAAATAATTTAAAATAATATCATTATATTCAAAAATATTTATCAAAATTTATATATATATAACATTTTATTTTTTATGTTATTATTATTATTATTTTTTTTTGTTTTATTTTGTTTTGTTTTAATGATAATAATAATATTTTTTTATATTTTTAATATAAATATTTTAAATATTTCATTATTTGTTTTCTTCCTTTTTACTTTCTTCTATCTGGTCTTCAGTATCATTTTCAAATCCTGGAATGTCAGTTCTTTTTGCTAATTCACAGGCAGCTTTATTTTCTAAAATTTCAACTACGTTACCATTGTCGTCTGGTTTTTCATTGGATGGAACTTGAGTAATACGAACCATAGCTTTAGCAAGAATATCTACTGAGATACCGACTCTATCAAAGGTAATGTAATTTATACCTTTGGCAAAGAAAGCAGAAATGTTTTCGAGTGGTCTTGAATCATGTCCACGATTGAATAATTGACCTGGTCTGAAAATAGAAAGTCTTGAAAATTTCATATCCTTAAGGTCTTCTTCAATTTGTCCTTTAGTTTTAACATATAAAAATGAAGATTTGGGATTTGAACCAACAGCAGAAAGAAGAATAAAATGTAATTTGGAATCAGGATTTACTTCTTTGAAAATTTTTGAAGCATTAATAACATCTTTAGGAATTTATATAAATATATAAATACATTATTATTGAATAACTATTAAAAAGTATTTATAAAAAAAATGTATATTTCTAAAATTTAGATAATTACAATCATGGTCGATTTTATAAAAATTATCAGCGCTACCAGCTTGTTTTCTAATATAATATAAAATAATAATTAAATTTTTATTTTAATATAACACATTAATAAAAAATTTAAAACTAATATAAATTTTAAAATAAAATTATTTATATATACCTAGTACTTCCAAGGCATGAAAACATATGTCTTTTTTTTTATTTTATTTTATTTTTTTTTATTTATTTGCGTATATATAAAAATTAAAATAATATTTAATAATATATATATAAATTATATTATAAATACATACGTATGACCTTTGAAAGCCTCCTTGAAATCTTCAATTTTTTCAAAATTTACAACTTGCTGAACCTTTATTATTTAAAATTTTATCATAAATATATTATTTTATTTTATATTTATTTTTAATTTATTATAATTTTTTATGAACGAATGTATGATACATACTAAACGATCTTTGTTAGGTCCTTGATAATCGAATTCTCTTCTTGCAACTGAAGTAACTTTATTGAAGAGACCACATTTTAATAATTCATTAACAACATGAACACCAGTGGCACCTTTTAGTTTTATAATCATTATTTTATGTATGAATAAATGGTTTTATTTTATTGATAACAACACATATTGTTTAAATAATTAATTGAATAAAATTGTAAATTTAAAAATTTATATTAATAAACATATTTTTATTTTATTCGTATTATAATTTATTTTTATTTTTATTTTTATTTTATTTTATTTTATTTTATTTTATTTTATTCAATCTGTACTCTATATTCATATTCTACTATTTATTTTATTTTATTTTATTTTATTTTATTTTATTTTATTTTATTCAATCTGTAATTTATATTCATATTCTACTATTTATTTTATTTTATTTTATTTTATTTTATTTTATTTTATTCAATCTGTAATTTATATTCATATTCTACTATTTATTTTATTTTATTTTATTTTATTTTATTTTATTTTATTTTATTTTATTTTATTCAATCTGTAATTTATATTCATATTCTACTATTTATTTTATTTATTTATTTTATTTTATTTATTTTATTTTATTTTATTTTATTTTATTTTATTTTATTTATTTTATTTTATTTTATTTTATTTTATTTTATTTTATTTTATTTTATTTTATTTTATTTTATTTTATTTTATTTTATTTTATTTTATTTTATTTTATTTTATTTTATTTTATTTTATTTTATTTTATTTTATTTTATTTTATTTTATTTTATTTTATTTTATTTTATTTTATTTTATTTTATTTTATTTTATTTTATTTTATTTTATTTTATTTTATTTTATTTATTTTATTTTATTTTATTTTATTTTATTTTATTTTATTTTATTTTATTTTATTTTATTTTATTTTATTTTATTTTATTTTATTTTATTTTATTTTATTTTATTTTATTTTATTTTATTTTATTTTATTTTATTTTATTTTATTTTATTTTATTTTATTTTATTTTATTTTATTTTATTTTATTTTATTTTATTTTATTTTATTTTATTCAATCAGTACTCTATATTCATATTCTACTATTTATTTTATTTTATTTTATTCAATCAGTACTCTATATTCATATTCTACTATTTATTTTATTTTATTTTATTTTATTTTATTTTATTTTATTTTATTTTATTTTATTCAATCAGTACTCTATATTCATATTCTACTATTTATTTTATTTTATTTTATTTTATTTTTTTTTTTTTTTTTTTTGTTTTAAAAATCTAATAATTTATTACCAGTTGAACCAATAACTAAAGCAGAAGACATTTTTTAAATTCTTTGGATATTTAATTTTTTTTTATTTAAAAAAAAAAATAAAAAAAAAAATTAAATTATTGTTAAAAAATAAAAAAAATAAAAAATAAAAATAAAAATAAAGGAAATAATATTTATAAAAAAAAAATAAACTTTTCATTGATAATATTGATAATGACAAATTAATTAAATTTTAATTAATTTAATAGTATTAATATATTCAACCATTAATTTTTATAAATCTTAATTTTTTTTTTTTTTTTTTTTTTTTTTTTAAATTAATATATAATGAAATTTAAAATTTTATAATTATGTATACTTTATTAATATATTTTATGATAGAAAATTACCATGAAAATGAGCTACATGCTTTTATATCCTTACAATGTGGCTTATATATTAATTTAATTCCATCACATTAAAATACATTCAATCACTTATTTTACGTAATCTGATAATTTTTTTTTTCAAATTCGTTTTATATTATATTTATTATGTTGATTTTATTATCCCGTATAATAATTATAATAATTATATACTTAATATAAATTTTTTATTAATTCTATTTTATATATATATATATATATATATATATATATATTTTTTTTTTTTTTTTTTGGTTCATGAATTAATAAATAATCTTTAATACATTTTAAATTATTAAAATCAAACATTTATTCTATATTAAAAAGAAAAAAATAAAGGTTAAGATTTCACTATTACCAATATTGATGGTCAACACTTATATCTTTAAGATTATTAATATTGCACAATTATAATGAATTTGATTGTATTTTGGTCTGTTTCTTAAAATCCATATTATATTATTTTTATTTTAAAAACATTAATTTTCAAAAAAAAAAAAAAAAAAAAAAAAATAACAATTATTTGAAATAATCAATATGTGTATTACACATATATCAAACTACCAAAACTGTTAATATATATCTAATATGTGCTATCAGAGTTCACCGAATATGTATGTTACAGCATCGTTTGAATATAAGTTATTGCAAGGTTTATGCAATATACTATTATATATATATCAACTATAAAATCTATATTGTTAATTAATTATATTGCTTAGATATATATATTAATATACTGTCCTGATTGTATTGGTATTTGGATGGCTATTTATACTAAAATTTAGTACCAAAACCATACCATTCAACAAAGCTTCAAACACCTATGATTGATATACGATGATAGTAGTTTAGCCATCCAAATATCCTATTAATTTAACGCATATCATATATATAAACAATATCATATATATATATATATATAAATAATATACATCAACGATATATAATTAATATAATAGTTTAAATAAAACCATTATATAAATATAATAAATATTATTAAAATATTATTTAAATATTATTAAAATTAATAAATATTATTAAAATTAATAAATATTATTAAAATTAATAAATATTATTAAAATTAATAAATATTATTAAAATATATTAAAATAATATAATAAATATTATAAAATAATATTAAAATAACATTAAAATAATATATAAATATATAAATAATAGTAAAATATAGTTTTTAACGTAGTTATAATAACATGTTTTGATGATTTACACAATATTGTAATTTATTAGTTTGATTGATATATAATTAAGAATATATCAGCTAATATGAAAAGATATTCCCTATATATCGCTTTATACTACGGATTATTTTTAAGTGATTTCTTGAACTCTATCATCGAATGAAGGAAAACATCATTAATCCTCTCACAGATCAAGTGCTCTCTGCACTAGCACTTATATAGTTTAGTAACAGGAATGCTTTCCATAGGGACATCAACTTCATTTATAGAGAAAAACGACCTGGGATGATGAAAATAGCTCAATATAAATTTAGGAGGTAGTTGAGGGTTCGACTCATATATTTTATTTGTGTTAGCCCGGAATGGTACTAACCACCAGGATAAAAACCGGAAAAACTATACATTAGTATACACATAAAAGTATAAAATAATTAAGAAAATTAGCTAAAAGTGAAAATCATAATACATGAGAATGGATATTTAACCATAAATATATAATTAAAATATAAATAAAACGAAACAATAATTTTTTATTTTGAAATTATTATACATACTGATAAAAAGAAGGGCTTAGCAAGAGAGAAGTTAGTAAATGAAAAAAGTATATTATAATATTCTAAATTAGTATAGACTTAAGTGTAATAAAATACTTTGGAGAAAACATACTTTAAGAATTATATTTAAATTAAGTATTATTTGATAATATAATTTATTTAAGTTAACGACTGTAAAAAAAAATAATTATATTAATAGAACTATTATTACAAAATAAAACCTCAAATACTTTTTATTTTATCAATTTATTTTCTTTGAGGGTGATTTAATAATATTATCCTTTTCCTCGCTTGTTTTTCTGTTTATTACAAATATAAATACTTTCGTCATAAAGTATCAAATTGGTAGAGAATCCTGGTGAGGCAAGATGAAATATTATGACAATAATAATTGAAAAGATAATAATCTTTAAAGTCTTCAAACTGTTTTAAAAACAAAACAAAAAAAAATAATAATTTATGTAATCATTATTTTAAGCAAAAATTTATACTCCATTTTATTCTTTATTATTTTCTTAATTAAGTTTTATATATGTAAATATAATTTTAACTGTAAATTCAATAATTTTATTTACATTTTAAAAAGAAAAACTGCATTTTGTTATTACAAAATAAATATATATACCTTACGAAATAGTAGATACTGCGAAATTAAAGAGAGTTCTATCACTACTCTCTTGGAGGAGGACTTCATCCGAATTATGGAGCTCTATGATATTGCAGAAAAAAAGAGGTCTTCAATTGGGTGAGAGAAGAGGTAGAAGAAAATATACATATAATTTAATTGAATGAAATGACCAATAAAATAAGTATTATACTTTGGAAGCTATACAATCTAGTATAGAAAATTATTTAAATATTACTGTTAGTTAAAAATGAGCAATAGTCATGAGTTTGAGGATTAATTATAGGGAATTTGTAAAAAGGTTCAACTCTCGCCATAGAAATTTATATAAAG
>JACVTC010000032.1:1377500-1475600 GCA_016946835.1 Neocallimastix lanati (nom. inval.)
AAGGGTTTCACAATGACATTTGAATAAGCTGAATTGATAACATAAGCTTTAATTTTTGCAGTATTATTGACTAAACAATTTTCATTTAATTTTTTTTCTAAAGAAGATACTGGCATTCTTTGTTGGTGGCCAAGTGGTTCATTCATACTTGACACTGGGGGATTAGATAATAGGGGTATCATTCCTTGTGTATTATTAGTAATATTATAGGCTCGATGACTTGCTGATGATGATGATGTATGATAAAGGTTATCTGCATTGGAAGCTGTCGATATTCGACTTTTACTTTGTTGATTTTGATTAAGATTTTCAGAAGCAGCACCTTCCCACCTTTTTATTTGTGATTTTTGAATTGTTGGTTTGGCTGAAGATACTATGGGTATATTATTTGATAAAGGTACAAGGGAAGTTGTTGTGCTAGGGCTAGAAATATATTGTAAAGAATCATTTAGATTAGTACGATTTGAATAAATTTCATCATTATTTGGAGTAGTGTTGCTTTTAGTATTATTATTAGTATTGGCGAATGCTGTTGATTTGTTTGACATTGATTTATTTCCTAGCTTACTTGATTTTTGAAGTATTAATGATGATCTTTTAGTTCTAATCGAACTAGTTGTTGATACTGATATATATAGTTTTTTTTTTTTTTTTTTTTTTTTTTTTTTTTTTTTTAATTTAGTTATTATTTTTTTTTTTTTTTTTTTTTATTTTTTTATTTTTTTTTTTTTTTTTATTTTTTTTATTTATTATTTTTTTTTTTTTTTTTATTTTTTTTATTTATTATTTTTTTAATATTTCATCATAAATTTTTTTAGTAAAAAAAAAATTAGTCAATGAATTATATAAAAATTTTAATTAATATAATTAATTGCAATATAAAGCATATTTTATTAAATATTTTTTGAATTTAAAATTATTATTACCATCGGCACAGTCAGTCTTTTTTTCTTTAATATAATTATTTCGTTTTATTATTTCAGAACTATTCATTATTTCTTTTTGTTTACTGGGATCATCATTTTCATTATTATCATGATGGTTTGATTCATAAATATCATTACTAGAATTTTGTTCTTTATATTTTTGATTTGATTGTGTATTATCGTATTCATTCATTGATTGTTTAGAAATAGAATTTTCTTTAGATTTATTGTTATGACTTGATGTTACCATAGAATGATGTTTATCAATATAATTCATATCATTTTTAGTCTTTTATGTATAAATATATTTTTATATATTTATATTGAACAAAATTTTATTATTATTTGTTCATAGATTTATATTTTATATAAGTTTTATATAATATAAAAAATATTATTAATAAAAAAAAAAATAATATAATTTATTATTTTATTAGTTTTTTTTTTTTTTTATTTTTTTTTTTTTTTTCACTTCTTTAATTTATATAGAAATTCTGAATTATCGAATTATATTTATCTATATTTATAATTATTAAAAAGGTATATTTTTATTTATTTTTTACTTTTTCATTTTCATTAAGAGTTTCATCTGAATTTGTGGCCCCTTCTTCATTGTTTAATGTATCATTTTGATTATTTGATAAATTTTTATAATTATCACTTTCAGCTGTTTTTATATATCTGTCATCATTTGCTTTTCTATTTAATTTTATATTATTATTTATACTTTGATGATTTGAATTTCCAGGGGTATGACTTTTATTTTTATTTATTCTTTTTTCCGATACTCCTGTAGAATTTGTTTTCTCTCTTGCTGAGTGGATTTTCTCTTTATCAAAATTAGCTTTTTCTTTTGCTGAATGAGTTTTATTTCTTTCAGGACTAAGTCTTTCTCTTACTGAATTGGTTTTTGAATTTTTAGCTGAATTATTTATAGAATTTTTTGTTGAATTAGTTTTATCTCTTTCTGAACGAGCTTTTTCTTTTGAAGTTGGTGTTTTTTCTCTAGTAGAATTCTTTGATGAATTTGTTCTTTCTCTTGCAGAATTTCTTGTAGAATTTCTTGTAGAATTTCTTGCAGAATTTTTAGCTGAACTTGTAGAGTTTGATGATTTTTTAATATTTATATTATTTTCTTTTTCACGTTGTTTGGCTTCTTGAATTTCCTTATTCTTTTCATGTCTTCTCTTAATTTCTTTATTCTTATCCATTAATTCTTTTACCATATAATATAATGAAAATTCTGGTGAATGAACATCATTGAGAATTCTTCTAGGTAAATCATTGATATTAAAACCCATTCTTGACGTTCTTTCAAGTATTTCTTTATCTAGGGTAATTAATGGGGGTCGATCTTGTAAATAATTAGGAGGGGGTGAATTATATTCTGACATTGTCCATGGATGATGTCTTATTTCTTCTATTGTTAATCTTTTCTTTGGATCTAATTCTAACATTCCTTTGATTAATGATTTTGCCTCTTATTTTATTTTTATTTATTTTTTATTTTTAATTTTTTTTATATATATATATTTTTGTTTTTTTATTATTTATTTATTTTATATATTTATATATTTAATATAAATTTAATTAATATTATTTTTTTTAAATGTTCTATAATTATATAAATAGATTTAAATACCTTGAGGAATATATTTTGAGTCACCATACTCAGCATGTAAAATTTTTCTTTGAGTTTCAGCAGGATCCTTGGCAGCAAATGGAAGAGCTCCAACAAAAAATACATATAAACAAACACCTTTTTTTTTTTTTTTATAATTTTATTAACATTTTTTTTATTTATTTAGTATTATAGTCTTTAAATCATATTAAATAAAGTGTAATTTTTTTTACCTAAACTCCATATATCAACTATTTAATAGCAAAAAAATATATATATATTATCATTATTATTATTATTATTATTAAAAATGTTTATCTATATATATTAATAATTTGTTTCTTTAATATAAAAAATATATATATATAATGAAAAAATATGATATATATAATATACCTTCAGGTCCAACATATTTTCTACTTCCAACCATTTCTGGCGCTACATACATCGGGGAACCACAAAATGTATTTAACTACAAAGTCATTTTAAATATATTAATATTTTATTATATGTTTATTCAAGATGCATCTTTTTTTTTTTTTTTTTTTTTTTTTTTTTTCTATTTTTTATTTTTTATTTTTGTTTCTATTTTAATTTACCTTACTCTCGTAATCGAAAAAATTTACAAAACCAAAATCTGCTAACTTTAAATTTCCATGAGAATCTATCAATAAATTTTCAGGTTTTAAATCTTTTTTTTTTTAAATATTAATAATATTTTTGAATATTTTGTAATTGTATTAATAATCATTTATTAATATTATTATTTATTAATTTAAATTAGATAATAATAAATACCTCTATGAATTAAACAACTATTATGTAAATATGATAAAGCTGATACAATTTGTCTAAAGTATTTTCTAGCCAATTTTTCTTTAAATCTTTTCTTTGCTATAATATAATCAAACAGTTCACCTATTTTTTTTTTTTTTTTTTATTAATAAATATATGATATGTAATTTTTTTTTATACATTTATTTATTTAAAAGTTCATAACTTTAAAAAAAGAAAAGAAAATTACCTCCTTCAACGTATTCCAATACTAATATAATTTCATCGACTAATTCACCAACTTCATATAATTTCACTATATGTGGATGCTGTATTAATTTTAAGAAACGAATCTAATATAATAAATTATTCATGATAATATGTGATCATTAACAAGAAAATAATAATAATAATAATAATAATAAAATAATAATAATAATAATAATAATAATAATAATAATAATAATAATAATAATAATAATAATAATAATAATAATAATAATAATAATAATAATAATAATAATAATAATAATAATAATAATAATAATAATTATAATAATAATAAAAATAAAAATAAATTTTTAATGAAACAGTAATATTAAAAACATATATATATATATATATATATATATACTTTTTTTTTTTTTTTAATTAAATATTTCATTTACATCAAAGTTCTTTTTGGATTAATACATACTTCTCTCTTTAGTCTTTTTACGTGTGATACTGTTTGTAATTTTGTCTTTGGAATTACTTTTAAGGCAACCTTATATATGTAAATATTATGACATTTATTAATTGTGAATAATAGTGAATAAAATAATAATAATAAAATATAATTTATATAAATATATAAAAGTTATAGAAATTAATATACTTATAAATTAAAATTATATTACTATTATTATTATTATTTATTTTTTTTTTTTTTGTTACTTTTTGACCATTAATTATATTTGTTGCTAGTTTTACTTTGGCATAACTTCCCTCACCAATGACCATTTCAACTTTATATTTTTTGAAAAGAATAACATGGTGATCTTGTTTACTATTATGAGATTTTAATGAAGAACTCATGAATTATAATTAAAAAGAATAATAAAAATAGTATATGTAAAACTTTTGGTATTAATTCTTTTTCTTGTTGTTTAAGATAATAATGTATTTTTTATTTTTTTATTTTTTTATTTTTTTTATTTTTTTTATTTTTTTATTTTTTTTTTTATATTTAATTTATTTATATTCCTTTGCTTTTTTTTTTTTTTTTTTTTTTTTTTTTTTTTTTTTTTGTAATCGTTATATCTTGTTTCTTTATTTTTGATAATATTATTTTGTAAAGTTTATATAAAATAATCTAAGGAAATGAATATACTTAGATTCTATTCATATGAATATTTGCAATAAATTCACAGTGAATAATAACTTGATATTATACTAATATTCTAATGAGTATTTAAATAATAATTTAGATATAAATTATTGTTTTATTATATATTTCTAAATATTTCTAACAATAAATTTACTATTGAATTGGTAGCTATTTTTCTTTTTATCTTTTTTACTTTATAATTATTGATTTATTTTTTTTTTATATTTATTTTTATTTTTATTTTTTTTCATTTTTTTTTTTTTTTTTCATAGGTAATAAAAAGTATTAATAATCACAAATTTATTATTGAATTTTCAACCTTTTTTTTTTTTTTAAATAAATTATTATAGAAATCTCCTCTGGTTATACAGAACTTCTTTATTATTATTTTTTTTTTTAAAAAAAAAACAATAATTATATATATAAATTAAAATAATAATTATTTTGACAGATATTAAAATAGGTAAAATTAATTTGTTCCAATTTCTCTCAATATATCAATATATTATTGAAATATTTTATTTATTAATTTTTAATCAAGAGTTTAGGTATGGTATATTCAATTCTTATAATCAATAATGATTTGTAATTATTCATCAATAATTTAATTGTTCTTTATTAATAGAAGTCCTTTTATGATTTTGTGATTGAAAAAAAAAAAAAAAAAAAAAAAAAAGATATTAATATAAATATATATATATATATATAAAGAGGTAAAATTTTGTTTTTGAGATACCAGTAAAGCAAAGAAAAAAAAGTAAAATTATGTTAAAATTGACGTATTCGATTATATGATATATATACAATATTTAATTTTTAAATTTACTTATATTTTCTTTAAATTCAACATATTAATACAGATGTTTTAATATTTGTATTATATATGATATGAATGATATTTATGTTTAATATTATCATTAAATATTATATAATATTACATATGTTTAAAAATAGTAATAATTAGTAATAATTATCACTTTTTTTTTTTTTTTTTTTTTTTTTTTTTAATTAATATTATTTTTATATATTTATTATATAAATATATATATATATATATTTTTTTTTTTTAAAAAAAAAAACAAAAAGTTAAGCCTATAATTATTTTTTATAATACATAAACTTTTACATAATTAATTTCTCTTTCATTATTCTTTTATTTTTCTTTTATTTTTATTCCCTTTAATTAATAATTATTTTATCATATTAATTGTTCTATTAAATACAGTTTATTATATTATAATAGGTCAATATTTTAAATTTTAAATATAAAAGGATATAAAAATAAAAGGGATATATATATATATATATATATATTTTTAAAAAAAAATAAATAAAAAAAAAAATAAAAAAATAGGACTTTATTATTATAATATTAAATTAATTTTATTGCTACATATTTTAAAATTAAAATTTTATGTAATAGTGATTAAATAATAAGATTTTTGTCACCATCACATACCAATTAATTGATTTTAAAAATTTGGAATTGATATATAATAATAAATATTAAAGTAATATTATTTTAATAATGAAATAAGTTATTTTATACATAAATAAAAATAATATTGTTTAGAAGTATTGTAAAAAATATATATATATATAAGTAAAAAAAAAAAAAAAAAAAATACTCATATATTTATTATATTTTAATTATTTTTTATATTTTTTTTTATATAAATATTAGAATTTTGAAGAAAAATTATTTTTATTAAAATTTTTTTTTAAAAGCTATTAATATGTCTCCAATAAATTAAATATAATTTTACCTTTTTTAATTTTAATATTCTATTTATATATAGATTTTATTATTTTTTATTAATATTAATATTATTTCAATCATAAAATTAATATAATAAATTTTAAAAATTATAATTTAAAGTTTTTTTTTTTTTTTTTTTTTTTTTTTTTTTTTTTTTTTTTTTTTTAAAAAAAATATAAATTCAAAATTTAATGTTTAAATTCTTATTTAATAAACTTTAATTTTATTATTTATTTATTATATGTTAAGGAGTCACACAGAATGTGGTGTATACACACACGAAATTTATATAATTATATATATATATATTTATTAATTATTATTTTTATTTCTGACAAACAGACTCATTTATTTAATATTATACATTAATTCAATATTTAATCTATTACATATATTATATCATTAAGAAACTTTATAATATCTTAATGTACATTACTTAACATTCCCCCTATATAAAGTATTATAAAATTTTATATATATATATATATATACATACAAATAATGAAATAATAATAATATATTATATAACTATATATACAAATAATGAAAAATAATATATTTTTTAACTATATATACAAATAATGAAAAATCATAGTTTTTTTTTTTAATCTGTAAAAATCAAATTTGTAAAACGATTCATTTTTTTGTCTGTAATGCTTTTTGTTAGAGGATCGGCTAACATGTTTTCTGTGTTAATATATTCTAATATAATATTATTGTTATTTATTTCTTCTTGTATAAATTTATATCTAGTATCTATGTGTTTACATCGGCCTTTTGAATTTGTATCTTGAGCAATTGCTATACAAGCTTTATTATCTACCATAATTTTTATTTTTATTTCTTTATTAAAAATTTCCTTGAATAAATTTTTAAACCAAATACCTTGTTTGGAACATTCAATTAAATTTATAAATTCAGCTTCTGCTGTGGATAGAGTTACCCTTTTTTGTTGTTGAGATTTCCATGAAATTGGACTATCACCAAGTGAGAAAATAAAACCGCTAGTGGATCTTTTTCATCATTTGCAAAATCTGAATCAGAATATCCAATGAATTTGTTTCTTTTATTATAACATATTGATTTTTGTTAATTGTTCCTTTTAAATATTGTAATATGTGCATTAATGATCCATAATCCGCTTCGGTTGGATTTTCACAATTTCTTGAAGTTTGGTTTACTGCAAAAGATATGTCAGATCTGGACTTTACTGCTATATAGAGAAGAGCACCAAGTAAAGATTTATATTCCCCAACATTAACCAAATTTGAATTTTCTCTTTCAAAATCTGTTACATTTCTGCAAAGGCGTTTTGACACTATTTGTTTTATTCATCTTATATTTTTTGATGATTTTGTTGTAATCCATTTGATTTATTTTGTATCCATCTTTAGTTTTATATATATTGATACCGATTATTTTATTTGCATTCGATTCTTTTGAAATCTTATATTTACCTTTTAATTTATTAATAACATAAATTATTTCATTATCCTTTCCCATTATTAAAATATAATCAACATAAAATGTTAGTAAACAAATTAATTTATTATTTTTATCGTATTTACCAAAAAAGACATTTATCTGTATTGTATTTTTTAAAACCAATACTAATGAGTAAATGTGATATTTCTTTATACCACATTCTATCAGCTTATTTTAAACCATATAGAGCCTTCTTCAATAGCCAATATTTATTTTTATTATAGTTTTTATCACCTAAAGGTATTTTCAGATATATATTTTTCTTCTAAATTTGCATTTAAGTATGCAGCTTTTATATCTAATTGTTTAAGGCTTCATTCATTTAGGGAGGCTATAGCGACTGTTAATCTGAGACTGTTGGCTTGAATTGTTGGTGAATATGTTTCAATAAAATCTTGCCCAGGTATTTGTTGGAAACCACGAGCGACTAGTCTTGCCTTTTTTTTTTGTTATTATCCTTTTCAGTGAATACCCATTTAGTATCTATTTTGTGTACATTTTTTGGAATTTTATTAACTACTTCCATTACTTTGTTGTTATACATGTTTGAAAGTTCTTCTTTGATGGCTAATTTCCATTCATTGCTGTCTTCTTCTTTGATGGCTTGTTCGTATGTATTTGGAATGTTCGTAATAATGTTCATAACTTTGTGTCGTTTGTTTTATTTATTTTAAATTTTTCTTTTCTTAAATTTAATGGTTCGTTATCTGAATCATTATTATATTCACTTTCTTCTTCGAGAGTCTTTTATTATTTATATTATTTTTATTGTTATTATTATTGTTTAAATTATTATTATTTACGTTATTATTGTCAATTAAACTATTTTTAAGTTAGTATTTATGCGTTGATTATTATTAAAAGAATTATTATTTATATCATTAATATTGTTTGAATTATTATTATTATTATTATTATTTAAATTTAAATTATTGTTATTATTTAAATTGTTATTTTTAAATAAATTATTATTATTCAAATCATTAGTATTATTATTATTGTTGTTGTTGTTGTTGTTTATATCGCTATAATTACTATTATTTATATCATCATTATTATTATTATCATTCGTATCGCTATAATTTTTATTATTCATATCATTATTATTATTTAAGGGATTTTTTAATTGTAAATCATTCATAATATCATTAGAATTATTACTTTCCCCCTCAATTAATAAATTCTTGCAATCTATAATAGAGTCAAAATATTTATTGCAAAAGAAAGTAGTATTAATAGTACCAAGGCATGTCTTCTAAAAAATATACGTCTCTGGCAGTAATAATAGAATTAGTAGAAACAAATAAAATCTTATAACTAAGAGAATCACCTGTATAACCAAGGAGAATTCCAGGTTTGGAATTATTTTCAAATATGTTGGATTTATGATTATTATAAAAAAAAAGGCTTTACAACCAAAAACTTTAAGATGTGCAATATCAATGAGTTTTGTTGAAAAATAATTCATTAGGAATTTTATTATTAATACTCTGATGAAGGTTAATATAATATAAATAAGCAACGCTTAAAATAGCAGAATCCCAGAAATTAAGAGGAAGTTTAGCAGAATTCAATAAAGTCGTTGCACAATTGTTTAAAGTTTGGTTCAAGCGTTCAGCACGACCATTTTGCTGAGAATTTCCTGGAGTAGAATGAATAAAATTAATACCTTTAGATTCCATAAATTTAATTAAAATTTTATTAATGTATTCTGTACCATGATCAGATTTAACATTAATAATTTTGAAAGAGGTAGTATTAGAAATAAAGTTATAAAATTTAATAAAAGTATCAGGAACATCTGACTTATTTTTAATAAGAAAAACCCAACATTTTCTGGAAAAATCATCAAGAAAAGTGACATAGTAGTTGAAATCGTTAAAAAAATTTTCTAATTTTCCTACAGCATCGGTGTGAACTAATTCCATTGGTTTTTCAGATTTATTAAAATTGTTATAAAAAGGTTTTTTTTTTTAACTTGTTGATTTTGCATTGATGACAATCTTTAGAGTTATGAAGTTTCAAATGTTCGATAACAAAAAATTTGAATATTTTTGTTATCGTAATGACCTAACCTCGCGTGCTATAAAACAGTATCTATATGTAAAACGTGATTTTTTTGAAGTAACACTATTAATTGGTATGGTATCACAAGAGAATAAATTTTCGTCATCTGAATAAATATTTGCTATTAATTTATTATTTTTTATTATTTATAATCTGTCCTTATTATTAATATTTTTCATAATTATTTTACATCCATTTTTTAGTATAGAATGTGTTGAAATTAAATTATTTTTGATATTTGACACATAATAAACATTAGATAAAATATATTTTTTATTTTTGAATTTGCCATAATATGTACCTTTACATTTAATTCTATCTAATTTACCATTTAGATATATAATATTTTTATTATTGATATTATTTTTTATTTTTTAAATTGTTTAATTCATTAGTTAAATTAATACTAGTACCGCTGTCAATAATCCAATGTGTGTATTTATTTTCTTTTTTTTTTTTTTTTAAAAAATTTATATTATTACAATTTTCAATTACTGAGTTACTACCAGTAAAATTAATATACGTTTCATCCTTAAAGTCATTGTCATCATCATATTCATAGGAGTTGTCAGAAATATCGTCATTATAATTATCTTCATTAATATTACTTGAGTGATAATTATTATTATTTCGTTTTAAATTAAACTTAATGTTATTATCATTTTTATAATTATTTTTATTTTTAAAGCTATTATTTTTGTAATTATTGTTTTCTTTATTTATAGAATTAAATTTACAAAAATCAGTAGAATGACCTTTAACTTTACAGATATGGCAGTAATATTCTTTATTAGAAATATTATTATAAGATTTTCCTTTGTTCACATTATTGACATTTAAATCAATAGACATATTGTTTGAGTATTTTAATATATTTGCCTTTTCGAAAAAGAGTCGTGTCTTTTATATAATTTATTAACTAAAAGTATTAAAATTTTTAAAACTGTATATAGGAGGTGAATTAATACCAATTTTATCTAGTTCAATAGATGAATATAAAAGTTTTGTTTCTTCATCCATTGATTTTTTTATTTAAATTTTCACACTCAGTTTGGTGTTGTTCAAAAGGATTATTTAATTCATTTATAAAATATAATCATTATTATTAATTTTTAAATTTTTTGATTTTTTGTTCTAAGATATTTAATAATGCTTGTCCAGATTGATAGTAGCGCCTTTTCAATCTTTGCATCATTTGGTATGCAGTTCTACATCCACTAAGATAATTTTGATTAATTTTATTCAGGCTATTAATTATTATTGACTGGACTTGCATTATCATCTTTCGTTAAAGATTTTCTATAAATAAAATTTATAAAAAATTTTTTACCATTTATTAAATAAATTTTAAAATATGAAAAATAAATAAATAAATAAATAAATAAATAAATAAATAAATAAAAAAGATGAAAAACCTTTCAAATAATTAATTTTTTTTTCTATTAAATGTGATTAATAATTATTAAATTTAATAATAAATTTTTATATTCATTAATTGATGATGATATTTCAATGTTAAATAAATTTTTCCATTGAAATTTCATCACCAATTAATTTAAAATTTCTACATAATAATAATAATAATAAAAAAAAAAAAAAAAAAAAAAAGTATTAGAATTTCAAAATAATTTTAATTTATTGTTACTCAATTATTAAAATTATTAATTAACTTTAAATTAAAATTTAAAATTAATATTTTAATGGTTCATCCATTAATACTAATAAATAAAGTTTAGTATAAACATAAATATTTATTTATAGTAAATCTTTAAATTATAGTGTAGAATACTGTTATATTGAAGAAAGATTGTTGATGATTATCTATATAAGTTAATTTCTCTTAACACACTTTTTAAAATAAATAAATAAATAAAAATTATTTAATACTTAGCAATAGGACAAAATATTTATAATACATAAATATATATATATATATATATATATATATATAATTTAGACTAGGAATAGAATACACTTTCAGTGCTTTATTAAATAGATAATTATATTGTTATGTATTATATTTTTTTTAAAAAAAATATTATATAATTTATAATTTAAAGATAAAAATAAATTGAATATAAAAGATTAAGTAAAAAGAAAAAGTAATAAAAATTAAAAAAAAAAAAAAAAAAAAAAAACATATTTTAATTAATCATAAAAAATTAAATGCAACAAGGAATAAAAAAAAAAAAGATCAAAAGTTAAAAAAAAAAATTCAGTGTAATGTATACTATGTATACTATGTGTAATAACATGATCACCATTTAAATATAAGATAATAAAACAAAGAAGTAATATCTTTAAAATAGATAGTGTAGTGACCACTAAACTCTCCCCTGAAAATACAGAAAGATTCTCATTAAAAGAATACTCTCTATATATTCTGTGAACCGAACTAGACTGTTAGTATTTGTGTCTGGAAATGTTTATAATAGAACTACTAATAGTATTGTTCTTAAGCCATATCGGTACGACGTTGGCATTCTTGGTACTGAAGGAATTCTTACTATATCGATTAAAAAGTAACTCAAGAGAGCTATTAATGATAGGTATTGTTTTTAGCAAGATAACGCACAAGCTCCCCAATATACCGAACAGAAAATCCCTGTGATCTGTTTAAAGAGTTGTTTGCTTAAATGTATCTGTTCTCTAGTATTGAATTGTAGCTCATCTAAAGCTGAAACTCCACCAAGAAGGAATATATAAATAATATTTATTGATAAAACTTTCATATTCTAAAATATTAGAATATGTTGGTAGTAAGGAAAGAGTCCTCATTTAAATCATTGAATATTATAAAAAAGACATTGATAAAATCTAAAAAGATTTGCATCTATATAATGAAAAAGGAAGAACATCGAATAACCAATGGATGAACGATTTCTTACCTTCTCCATAGTATGGGCAGACTTTCGGATAATTGTCATAAAACTCTATCACTTCTGATTGCAATAGTAGTTTCGTATTTTAAATCAGATCTTAATCTTAAAATCCAATTAAACCCTTTATTAAATTGGGGATATTCAAGGCTGAGCTTGAATTATTTTCTTGTTTCAATATATTTATAATTATCATAATTTATACCCTTAATTTTTTTTTTATAGCCGCAATTATTACGAACTTTAATCTTTATTTATTTATTCTTACCTTTAATTCCTTGAATTTTACCATTATTTGACCAATAGAATTCAATTACACTTTTTTTTTTTTTTTTCTTTAACAGCAGCAAACTTGCTTCATTTTTATTAATTAAATGTTTGATAAAATACATGTAATAAAAAAAAAAAGATAAAAAAATAAACAAAAAAAAAAAAAAAAAAACACAAAATAAGAATAAAAGAATAAAATAAAATAAAATAATGGTATAAAATATTCTTGTTTCATTTAATTAATATCTATTAAGACTTCACAAGGGCATTATTATACTTTAGTATAATAATTAATTTTGACTTCACAATGTTAATCATAATTTTATGATACAAAATTATGATCTTCATTGGTTGCGCTAGCTCTGCTGACCTGTCTTACGTTTCTTCAGAATTGACGCTCTTGGTAGTAATAGTACGATTCTATTTGAACCTATTGAACAAAGACCATTGTTGGCCAATAGCAATAGGTATAATCGATTGAAGAAGTGCCGCAGTAACCACCAAGAATGGAGTATCAGAATAAGCACCTGATTTCATCTGGCACTTAAATAGATTCTTCCATTCCCTTGTACGGTTATTAATACTTCTACCTCCAAGAAGGAAATTAAACACTTTTTCACACACACTAGAATCAACATACACATTATTTTCAATACTATTACTAATATTACCATAACTATTATTACTATTATTACTATTACTATTATTACTATTATTACTGTTGCTATTATCATTATTACTATTAACAATATCATTTGTTAGGTTGCCACGGTAAAAAGCATTATATAAAAATAAAATTTTATCATTAACTTTACTACGAATATGATTGAAAAAAAGGACAATCAATTAACCAATGCCTTATCCATTGTTTATTACTTTTACAACAGGGACAAAAATTAGGACACATTTGATCTATTATTTTTGCAGCTTTAGCAATTCTAGCATCTAATCTATATCCGCTTCGTGCTCTCAATAGCCAATAGAAACCATATGAAAGATTAGGATATTCATAACAAAGTTTTATAAATTTTGATGTTTCTTCGAATTTGTTTTTATCATAAAATTCAGCTTTAATAGAATTGATTTTCAAATCTCTTTTCCAATAAAAATCTTTGATTTTATTATCGTTATTACCTCTTTTCTCTAGTTTACGTTTAAGAGTTCTACTTTCTTTCGTCCATGTATATTTTCTAGATTTTGGAATATTATTAACTAAATAGGAAATAATGAAATAATACAATTTGAATCTTTATATTTTTTAAAACATTTGACTTGAGACAAAGCACACTTAGCTGACAATGGAGGAATATTTAAATCTTTTGAAATAGAATATACATTAATAAAAGATTTGGCTTTATAGTAAACCTACAATCCATCTTAATCCTTTATTAATTAATTTCTGAGTATTATTTGTTCAAGCTTTATTTGAATCAAGTAAAGGTGCTAAGTAAGAGACTTTACTAAGTACATTGGAATTTATTATAATCTTCTTAAATGGAATAGGAATTTTGGAATTTGAAAGAAATTTACTAACAGAAAAGAGAGCTTTAGTAACTTTAGAGTTAAGTAATTTAATAATATAGGGTTCAACGATAAGCTTTTATCAAATGATATACCTAAATAGGTATAACATTTAGTTATTAGGATTGGTTGACCAGCAAGATAAAAAGTAGGATCTCTTTTATTTTGAAAAAGAGGTGTGTCTGGTCGAATCACCATCGTTGCACACTTGTTAATTCCAAAATTCATCATATTAAATTTAGTCCCATTCATTTACCTTCTTAAGCATTTTTTTTTTTTAACTTAGTTCTGACAGTGCGCATAAAAACAATATCATCTGCGAAGAGTCCACCACAACATCTAGATTCGCCTAAAGGAATTCCAAGTTCTGAAAAATCATTAAAAATGTCATTAATAAATAGATTGAAAAGAATTGGTAATAGTGGACAACCTTGTCTAACTCCTTTCATAATAATTAAAAGATTCCGAATATTGATCATCAATTTTAACACTGGCTTTGGAAGTCAAATATAGATTTTTTATAAATTGATAACATTTACCTCTAATACCTAAAGTATCTAATTTATATAAAATATTACCTATTGGAACAGAATCATATGCCTTTTTTAAATCTAGAAAAGCAAGGTAAGTTTCTTTATTATCATTTTTACGCCTTTGACAAATTTCTCGAATTGAAATAAATAAACTAACACATTCTTCTTTTGTACGAAATCCAAATTGCTTTGGCCTAATAAAATTATTTTTAAGTCCATATTCTGAAATTCTTTTGGAGACTATTTTCGAAATGAGTTTAATACCATTGTTAATCAGAGAGATACCTCGATAATTGTCACAATCAGATAGATCATCTCCTTTTTTAGGAATAGATATAATACTTGCTTCATTCTAAGAGCTAGGAAATTCTCCATTCCAAATTCTTGAGTATATCTTCTGTAAACAATTTATACCAGAAGAAGAATTATTTACTGAATTTTCGTCATCCGGAGGAATTAAAGCTTTATAAAATTCAATAGGAATTCCATCCGGGCCTGAAGCTTTATAATATGGAGTAGCTAAAATTGCTTCTTTAATTTCTTCTATACTGATGTCTTGATTTTTCATTCACGGTGATAATCCTTATAAATAAATAATTAAAAAAAAAAAAAAAAAAAAAAAAAAAAAAAAAACCCTAACTTCAATAATACTTTCTTTATAACGGTTTGAACGAATAGTACTTTTAATTTTCTTAACAGTCTTAACATAATTTTATGATATTAAGTAAATTGATCGGAGTAATGATCATCATTAGAACAATCAGAAAAAGGTTTGATATATCTTGTAACCTAAGATATATATATCATATCATATCATATTTTAATTATACCATAAAAAAATGCTTTGGTATAAGGTTTATAATAATAATTTTTAAATATTAAAATGAATTATATTTATGAAATATTATAGTTCTTAAAATAAGAAGGAAATAAAAAAAAATTTTTTTTTTTATTCTAAGATAAATATATTTTTTTACAATTAAATTTTATATTGTTACAAGGAACCATTTCAAAATATGACATTAAACTTTGATAAGAAAATTATAGGTATATTTTTTTTTCTTTCGTCTTTTATTAATTATGATTTATTGGTTAATTACATTTATATTTTGATATTTATAATGCTAACTTTTGTTTTAATATATTTAATATTTTTACATGATGAATTATTAAATATTTACAACGTTTTAACATATTCTTTAATTGATAATTATATTATTTAAATTTAATTTTTTTTTTAAACAAATTTAACAAATTATTATATTATATAAATGATATTTTAATATATATATTATTAATATAAAAATATTTTACATATACTCTTTACGATTTTTTTTTTTAAAAAAAAATAATGATGATATAATAAAATAATTATTTATTATAATCTAAGTATATTGGATAAAATTATAATAAAAAAAATAAACAATAATATTAATGTATAATACTATGCATCCTTTAGCATTAATAGTTATATATATATATATTAATGTATATATATATATATTTTTCTACTAATAAAAAAAAAAGATTCAAAAAAATAATATATATATATATATTATTTTATTTAATTTCCATCAATAGAAACTAAATTACTCTTTTTGAATATTGGAGTATAATCACCATCCTTTCTATAGTCAATTTCAACACCAACTTGTTTATTAACGATATTACAAACAAGTAAATCTTATAATTAAAATTTTTAAAAAATTTTAAAAAAAAAAAAAAAAAAGGAAATATTATTAATAAGGAATAAATATATAATTTTCAATTTTATTAATATCTTATACATTTATAATAAATAAAGATTGATTATAATTATTTTAATTAAAATATTTAAGAATAGAATATATACCTAAATTAGTATTTTCTAAAACGCTAATAGTAGTCTTTAAACTTTTAGCAATAGACTTACAGGTATCACCTTTTTTAATAGTGTAAACATCAAATGGATTTTTATCCCATTGAGCCTCAACACATACTTTGGTACCAGAACTTAAATTATCACAATCAAGAGCTATATATTAAAAATTTAATTTTATTAAAATATAAAAAAGTTATGAATATATAATATTATATAAAAATATTAATATAATTTATATATAATATAATAAAATATAAATAGAAGTAATTAAAAAATTAAATTTACTTGGGTTCATTATCATTAAATCCTTGAATCTAACATAGTATTGCTTTTTTTCACCATAACCATAAATTTGTCTACATCTATCACCATGCTTAATAATAATGTGTCTAGTACAGTATATTCCTTTAGCACTTACAAAAGATAATAATAAAGCAAAGAAGGTAGCAATGTATAAATATTTCATTTTGATATATGATATATGATAAATTTTATTATTGTTAATTTTTCTTCTTTTTTTTTTTTTTTTTTTTTTGTTTTTGTTATAAAATTTGTTTTATTTTATTATTATTTTTAACTAATTTATTTTAGTATTAAGTAATTTTTATTTTTTTGAAGAATCAAAATAAAGTAATTTTCGAGATATTTATATTTTTTTTTCTAATTTTCAAGATCTGATTTATCTTATTCTTAACTTTTTTTTTTTTTTTTTTAAATTTAATTTTATTTTATTAATATAGACATAAATATAAAATTTTTTCTCTTTTTATTTTTATTATTTTAAAGCTAATATTTAAGTTTTTTAAATATAATTTAAAAATTTAATAATAAAATTTTTTCTAATAAAATTTAATTAAACTTAGTAATAAGATAATTAAAAATAAAATAATAAAATACAACAAAAAAAGATAAAATAAGATAAAATAAATTAAGATAAAATAAAATAAATAAATAACATTAATGAATGTTTCATATATATTATTTATTTATAATATATGAATCATTTAATAATTATATTTTTAACTTTTTGAAAAAAATAAAAATATGTAATATAAATAAAAATATAAGAATATTCGAACTCGAAAAATATATGTAAAATATTATATGAAAATACTTTTTCATTGAAACTATTCACATAGTTTCTTTATTATATATATTATTTTTAAAAAGTTAATTATTATTATTATTATTATTATTTAATAAGAAACTTTTATGATTCATTATGGTGAAGATTAATTAAATTTTATATAATTTAAAAAAAAAAAAATATGAGTATTTTACTTTATTTTTTTCTTTTTTTTTTTTTTTTTTTTTTTAATGACTCAGTTATATTTTCATTAAATATTTATTGATATTTACAAATAAATATTAATAAATATATATTTATAATATATATGTATCATTATTATAGTAAATCTTATGATATATAATAATGTTTTAAAAATTTTGTAAAATATTATTAATTTAATTTTTTTTTTTTTTTTTTTTTTTTAATAATATGTTTTATTCTTATGAAAGTCTTTTTTTTTTTTTTTAATATATGTTTTATTCTGATGAAAGTTTTTTCTTTTTTTAATATATGCTTTTTCTGATGAAAGTTTTTTTTTTTTTAATATATGCTTTTTATGATGAAAGTTTTTTACTTTTTTTTATAAAAATTAATTTTTATAATAGCAACATTAAATTAGTGAATATTAATTAATATAATCTCTTTTACCTTTTATTATAATAATGAAAAAAAAGTTATTCATTCTAAAAATATAAGAAATATAATTATTAAAAAAATTTAGTTTATTTTAAAAATTGAAAAACTTGAAATATAATCATTAATAATAATAGTATAATTATTTTAATATACATATATATATTTATATAAATATATTTTTATATATATTTTTTTCTTTATTTTTATTATTTTTTAATTTTTTAATTTTTTAATTTTTTAATTTTTTAATTTTTTAATTTTTTAATTTTTTAATTTTTTTAATTTTTTTATCATTTAATTTTTTAATTTTATTTTATTATTATTTTTTTAATTTTATTTCATTTTTTGATTTAAATTATATTTTAAATTAACTTTGTACTTAGTTTGAATGAAAAAAGTAGAAAAACTTAATCATTGATTTAAATTAAAAATGATGGTAAAATGTCCATGATTAAAAAAGAACTTTATTTTTTTTTTATATTAATAATTAATTGCTATAAATCTATATTAACATCTAAAATTCTATTTTATATGAATTAAATAAATATATAAATATACTATATATGCATAGCTATAATTTAAAAAGACAAAAATTATTTAATTTATCAGAAATAATTATAAAAAATAATTTAATTATAAATACTTTATATGAAATCTAATTTTATTTTATTTTTTATTTAAGCTTCATATTAATATGTATTTTAATTTTTTTTTTTTTTTTTGTTATTTGCCATTTTTATTCTTTTATATTTTAAATAATTTTTTTTTTTTTGTTATTTTGCCATTTTTTATTCTTTTTTATTTAATAATATAATAAATCATAAGTAACTTTAATAATTAACATGAAAAATATTAATGTTAGAACAATGAAATAATTTTTCTTTTGAATTTTTAATATGTAAATTTAACTTGTACTAAGCAATAATTATTATTATTTTATATAATTATTGAATATACTGTCTATAACTAAAATGAAATTTTTTTTTCATATACAATATGTGATTTTTGATTTTTTTTTTTTTTTTCTTTAAATATATTTTAAATACGAAACGTAATGATATATATTAAAGTAATTAGTAATTAATATTTTGTAAAACTAATATATTATATATATATATATAAGTAATTATTAATTGCTAATTCATTTTAAATAAATGAATGATGTATAAAATTTATTAAATGTCTAAAAAAAAATTTATTAAAGTTTTATTTTAAAAAAAAAAATAATAATAATAATAATAATAAAATAAAAAAGTTTAAAAAAGTTTAAAAAAGATTGAATAAAAAATATTTATTAAAATTTCATTAAATAACTATAGTGTTAATGAATTATGAAATTTTATGATAACTTTTTATTCATTAAATAAAAAGTTAATAATTATAATTTTTTATTAACTAATTTTTTTTTTCCCCTTATATATAATTTGAAAGGTTTAATACTATTGCCATAAAATGTAGTAATGTATTAATTTTTAAAATTTTATTGAATCTGAATTTGAAATTTTTTAATATAAATTATTATAGTCTAATTAAAAAAATTTTTTTAAAAAAAAATTTACGTTACACAGTATTATTTTAAAAAAATATTGATATGACATATCTTTTTGAACTGTAATTAAAAATAATTAAATTTAAAATGTAAAAAAAATATATATATATAATTATTAAAATATATATTTTAAAAAAATATTTTAATAAATATATTTATAGTTTTATAATTTTATATCTATATTTTGAATTAATTTATATGATTCTATTATTAATATATATATTTTTTTTTTTGGTTATGAAATATAAAATATATAACTGGAAAAAAAGAAAAAAAAAATTTTTAATATAATAATAGTAATAATGAAAATAATAAAAACAGTGAAAATAACGCAAATAATAATAATATTATATTAATAATATTAATAATACTGATTTGAACGTTCAATACTTTAACATTTATTTATATATGTTAAAATATGATTTAATTCTATTCATTATAAAATTAATATATTTATATTCTAATTCTTTGATTTATGTATCAAATAGTAATGAATAATAAATAAATAAATAAATAAATAAATCATAAATAAATAATAATAAATAATTTATAAAATAAATAATAGTAATTTATTAGTTTATTTTATTTATGATGAAAATATATATATTAATTACTATAAATATAAATTCATAGATTAATATTTTATATTTTAGCTAATGAATATCTGATAATATCATATATTACTATTATGAACATAATTTAGTTTTAATTTTTAAATTTTCTAGCAAAGACTATAGGAAAATATTAATTCATGATATAGATTTTAATAATATTTTAAACTTATATAATATAGATATATATTTATTATATTTATTATATTTATTATTTTTATTATATTTCATTGTATATTAATTTTTTTTTTCTTTATAATACTATAAACATATATATAAACAATATAAACAATCTAAATTTCATATGTAAAATTGAAATTTAGAACATAAGGTCTACTTATTTCGATTTTTAATAATTTTTTTTATATATTAATACTTTTAAGCTTAATAATAAGAAAGATAATTAAAATAAACTTATATATATTTATCCATATGTTATGTATATTATTATTAAGAATTTCAAAATAAAATAAAAATAAAATACTTTTTTTTTTTTTTTTTTAAAAAAAAATAAATTTATTTTACTATTTTTTTTTTTTTTTTTTTTTTTTTTTTTTTTTAATTGTTTCTAGAATTATCACTAAATACGAAGTTTAATAATAAATAGAGTTAATATACAATTATAATTTATATATTCTGTTAAAAATATTTCTTTGAAATTGAGATTTCGATCTTTGCTTTTAATAATATCTTTATTTAATAAGGTTATTGTTTATAATTAATTGTATAATACAATTATATAAACATTATTTATTACATTTAATATAACTATATTTGGTTGTTTATGTAAGTATATGATGTACGTCATATATGCGCCACAATATATTTACATAACAATATATATTTAATTATTTAATATATTAATAATATTATATTCTAAGTTATTATATAACTAACTATAATATAGTATCATAATATTAAACTTTATTTCTAACATTCCCCCTAAAGTTTAAGATCATTAAAGCTAGAAAGAATGTTATTTCTAAACTTATTCATTAAAGTAGTATTTAAGTATTTTGTTAAACCGTCTGATAAATTATACTCAGATTTAATATATTTTAAACCTATATAATTATTTCTTATCAGTTCTCTAATACTATGATATCTTAAATCTATATGTTTTGATTTCGGGTTAATTGTTTCATTTTCGCAATTATAAATTGCTGCTTTATTATCTGTGTTGATTGTTATACATTCATGTTTGATTCCAAATTCTTTAAATATATTTTTATACCATAAGCAGTGTCTTGCGCATTCATGAATACCGTAATATTCACTCTCTGCTGTTGATACAGAAACACAATGTTGAAGCTTAGAGAACCAGCTTGTTGGGGCTGAATTAATTAACATTAGAAATCCAGTAGTTGATCTCCTAGTTTCTTTGTCGCCACCTAAATCGGCATCAACATATACTTCAAGATTAATTTTATCGTTATACGAAAATTTTATACCATAATTTGGGTTCTTTTTTAATTATCTAAATATTTTTAATAAGTTATACCAATCCTCGTATGTGGGTTTTTCAGATTTCCTAGAAGCCTTACTGACTGAATATAGAATATCAGGTCTAGTACTTAAAGCCAGATAAAGCAAACTTCCAATTGCTTGTTTATATCTTGTAGGATTAAAATATTTATTTCTTAATTCTTTATATTCAATAGGTATGATGTTCGACGTTGGACTATATTTGTTTATGTCAAATCTATTTAGAATATCTTCTAAATATTTTATTTGATGTATAAAATAACCGTCATCACATTTAACGAATTTTATACCAATTATAAAATCAATCTCACCTACATCGGTAGCTTCAAAATTATTTTTTATTAATTTTTTGGTTTTCTTAATTTCGGCATCAATTCCAGATATAATGATATCATCTACATATACGGCTACAATACATTTTATGTTACTATCGTTATCTTTTTTAATATATACACATGGGTCGCTAATGAACCTTTTAAAGTTTAAACTTATTAATACTTTATTAAATGTTTCATTCCACATCCTACCTGATTGTTTCAAGCCGTATAAAGCTTTATTTAATTTACAAAAACCCTTTTTATTTAGACCTTCAGGTAGCTCCATGTATATATCTTCCTTTAGTTCGGCGTTTAAATAGGCGGCTTTAATATCCATTTGATGAATATTAAATTTATGGTGAACTGAAATAGCTATAATTATTCGGAGTGTATCCTGTTTAAGTGTGGGGGAGAAGGTATTTCTATAATCCACACCATATATTTGAGAGTACCCTCTTGCTACTAATCTAGCTTTTCGTTTAATTATATTTCCTTCTGAGTCTTTTTTATATTTAAGGACCCATCTAGTAGAAACAATATTTGCTCCTTTAGGTACTTTATCTATTAATGTAAACACTCTCATTTTTTTTCATATTACTTAGCTCCTCATCGACAGCTTTCAACCACTCTTTTTTATCTTCTAAATTAAAAATATCTCTATAGTTGTTTGGTTCCCTTAAGTTATTATTATCAATAGATATAAGAGCCATGTAATTATTTAAAATGTTATCTATACTAAAAGGTTTTAACCGTTTGTTATTATTTCCTGGGTTATATCTAATTTTTCTTTTTGTACCTAATAAACTTATTTGTTGGTTATTATTAATGTTTAATTTCGAATTATTATCGTTATTATTTAACACATTAGATTGTTGCTTATTTTGTTTATTTACATAAGTACTTATTTTTTGTATTTTTCTTTTTAATTTTGTTACATGCTGACTTCTTTGAAGTTGCATTATTATTGTCAGCATTTTTAGTGTTAACAATGTTAACTTTTTCTTTATTAGTTTTATTAAACGTATTGTAATTATATTTATCATTCATATTAACATTATTATTTTTATTAATATATGTATCCTTAATATAATCTCCATAACGTTTTAAGTAATTATTATTATTATTATTATTATTATTATTATTATTATTATTATTTATATGATATATTTCATTTATATTATTATTATAATTGGTTTTTAAGTGTTCTCTTAATTCAGCAAATTCATCATCAACATTTGAATTATTAATATTACTATTTTTATTTTTATTTGAATATATATCATTCTTATTCTTATTCATATTATTATTTATATTTATTTTCTCAATAATAGCATTATTCAAAATATCTTTAGATTTATTTAAATTATTATATTCCTCATTACTTTCATTCGTATTTGGATTTAAATAATTATTTGAATTAACATTTGATTCATTTACACTAATATTATCATGAGTTATATTACTTACTTTTATTTCATTACCTGTAGTATGATTTATATTTTCTTGGTTGTTAACATTTAAATTATGATTATATTTATCATCAAAATTATTCCCATATAACTCATTATCATTATTCAAATTATGTTTATTTATATTTTCATTGGAATTATTATTATAATTAAAATTTAAATTATTAGTAATATTTCCATTATTATTTATTCCTGTATATGCATTTTCCTTTAAAGGTTTGTTTACATTATCTACTTCAAAATTTAAGTTTTCTTGAATTGAATTAATATTTATCTTATTTGAATCTTGATCCTTAAGGAGATTATTAATATTGAATGAATTATTATTATTCTCAATGGGTTGATTAATAATGTTTGCTTTATTGAAATCAACGTTAGTATTATCAATATTATCTGTTTCATCATCCTGAATATTCCTGATCACATTTTTCGAATTACCTATAAATTTATTATTATTATAATTAACAATATTTTTATTTAAATTACTTGAATAATTAACATTATTTAAATTGTTATTATAATTATTCAATAGATAATCATTATTATAATTATAATTTTTATTTCCATTTAAAAAATATTTATTATTTTCATTTTGGAAATAATTATAATTATTATTTGAATTTAGTTCATTTAAATTATTTTTATTATTATTTATAAATGAAGGATTAACGTTTTGTGAATTTATTAATTGAGGATTAAAGTTAGAATTTAAATAATTTGGTACATTAATATTATAAAATGGTACATTAGGATAGTTGTAATTGATTGGGGAAATAAAGTTATTATTACTATTTTGGTAATTATTGAAATTAACATCATTATAAGGAATATTTGGATTAAAATATGGATTAATAAATTTTTCATTTAAATTATAATTATTATAATTATCATTGTTTGATTTTCTCATATTTTCTATATTATCTATTGTATTATTATCATTATAAATGTTATAGTTATTGTTACTGTCACCTATATTATTGTTATAATTATTATTAACATTATTATCAATAATGTTATTATCTTCAATTTCATCATTATTTTCTTCGATTTCACAATATGGTAAGAAATTTAATGTGTCTGGAGTAGTAGAAGGGGAATTCATATTTCCTGGTTCATCTTCTATGAATACTACAGCTCTTGAAAGAATTATTTTATTGTTTGTAATATCATATATTTTATAGGCTGTATGATTAATTTCATCATACCCTAAAAATATACCTGGTAAAGTGGTATTCGAAAACTTTTTTCTAAATTGTTTGGGTACGTAGAAATATGTTAAACACCCAAATACCCTAAATTTATTATAGTCAACTTTATCATTATATAATATTTCATATGGGATCTTATTATTGTTACCTTTATGTGGTAACCTGTTATGGATATAATTAGCAGTTGAAACTGCATCTTCCCAAAATTTATGATTTAACTTTGCATCTGTAAGCATTGCCTCTGCATTAGAAATCAAAGTTCCATGTAATCTCTCAACTCTTCCATTTTGTTGAGGATTGTAAGGAATAGTACTCTCATGTACTATACCGGTTTTATCATAAAATTCTCTAAATCTATTGTTAAAGAATTCAGTACCATTGTCAGTCTTAATATACTTTATATTTTTATTAAAAATATTTTTAATTTGATTGTACCAGTTGATAAATGCATCAAATGTTTTACTTTTATTTTCTATAAAACAAATCCAGCTGTATCTTGAGTAGTCATCTAATATAGTTAAGAAATATTTATTTCCATAAACAGAGTAGTCTGGTACATATACTAGATCCATATGGATAAGCTCGAATGTTTCTTTGGTATTATTTTTTGCAGGTGGATAAGGGAAATTTTTTAGTTTTGATTTTGAACATATTTTACATCTTTTCGAGATGTTAATTTTGGATAATTTATCTTTAATTAAATCAATATTAAAATGACCCATACGTCTGTGCCACAATTCCATATTATTATCTTCTGTGGCTTTTTCTAAATTATTACAAGTGTATCTGTTGGGCATATTAATATTTTTTCTAGTCATTATTACTTTATATGTTTTAGAATTATTTGATATTGATGTGTATATTCTTTTATTTTTGTTATTAAATATAGCAGCATGATTTTTATTTTTGTATCTATAAAATACTGTCTTAAAGTTTTCATTGCTCAAATGGTCAATTGAAAGAAGATTTTTCTTGAATGTAGGTATATACAAGACGTTATTAAGAGTAATTTTGTTACCGTTAATATAACCTACAAATTTTCCAATTAATTTTGATTTAATTATATGATTATTTGCGAAGTGGATGCTTACTTCATGTTTTTGGGAGTCGACTAAGTTATTAACATTTCCAGTCATGTGATATGACGCTCCAGAATCTAAAGTCCATTCAGTAACGTCATTATTGATTTTATTAGGTAAATTTATTGTTAAATTATCGGCAGTATAATAATCAATATTCTGCATAGGGAGTACACTGCCGTTACCTAAAAATCCTTTTTATTATTTATCTTTTTCTCTACAATCGCACTATTGGATTCACAATGTTCATTATCGTTGTAATCTGTATTTAAAACGTTATCATAAATGTTTTTATAATTTTCTTCATATTTTGTTTCTTCTGCATTGTTCGCATATGTACGTCCTTTTCTAGAATTGTATTTTTTATTTTTGTATGAATACTCTTTTCCTTTATTATTGTGCTTATATTTATTTAAGTTGTAATTTTTACCATTGTTAATATGGCGTTTACTGCTACAATTTCTTGCAATGTGCCCGAAACCGCCACAATTATAACATTTGAAATTTTTATTAATATTGTACGTATTATTTCTTTTGTTTATATAATTATGATTTATATTTTTATGTTTATTTTCTTCAGTGCTGCTAAACAAGGCATTAGTGTTATATTGATTATTTTTATATTCCTTTAAGAATTTTAACTTTGGAATTATTTTATTTAAATGCTTGCAGCATCCTTCCCAATTATCGTGATAGCTAATAATGTTGGTCGCATGTATGAGGTCATAAGGTAACGATTTATAAAGATAATTATATTTTGCTTCGTCACTAACCTCATCATTTAAATCCTTGAGTTTATTAAAAATATTTATCATGTTAGACAAAAATAATTCAAAATCTTCATTCTTGTTAAAAGACATTACTTCCATTTCTTTTCTATAATTTATTTTCCTTTGCTCTTCACTTTCTAAGTAGGTAGATTCAATCAGCTTCCAAACTTGATGTGCTGATTTTGTTCTGAAATCTATTTTAATCTTGATTGAGTCATCAAGATTAAGACTTATTATTCTTTTTGTCATTGCATCATTTTTTATTTGCTTTTCAGTCACTCCTTTTGCGTAGTACAGGTCCTTAGTGCACATAATTGGAATACATCCTTCTTCGTATTCGCTGTCTGATTTATGTATCATCTTGACATTATCTTCGTAAATATAAGATTCTAATTCATGGGTGACGAGTAACAGTTCCATATCAGAGGCCCAACAAGGATAATTCTTTTTACTTAATATTTTGACATTAGATGAAATTGTTAATGATTCACTCATTTTGTTTTATTTTTATTTATTCTTTTTTTTTTTAAAAGACAACAAAATAAAATATGTAATTATTATATTAAATAATCAATAAATGATTTAATCTTTATTTAAAAAAATATTTCTTAATTTTAATATTAAAAACTCGTTATATAATATTATAAAACACTAGTAGAGTCAAACTGAGACTCTTAATCTGTTAAAAATATTTATTTGAAATTGAGATTTCGATCTTTGCTTTTAATAATATCTTTATTTAATAAGGTTATTGTTTATAATTAATTGTATAATACAATTATATAAACATTATTTATTACATTTAATATAACTATATTTGGTTGTTTATGTAAGTATATGATGTACGTCATATATGCGCCACAATATATTTACATAACAATATATATTTAATTATTTAATATATTAATAATATTATATTCTAAGTTATTATATAACTAACTATAATATAGTATCATAATATTAAACTTTATTTCTAACATATTCTAAAAAAATTAAAAATTTTTCGAATAATTAATAATAGTAATAGTAAATTGAATAGTTTTATTAATTTATTGTTTGTATAAAGTTTCATATTTGTATTTTAAATTTTTATTTTATACTATAAATATATATATATTAACAATATTTAATTCATATTATATTATATTTATTATTTTGCCAATAGCGATATAAAAAATTTTGTGAAAACGACTGTTTTTCATGCCAAAAATGGGGCTCTCTGGCCATAGATTTTCGAAGAGTAGGGTCTAGTCCCATTCCCAGACCGATAAACTTTCCATAAATTTGTTTTTTAAGATTTTTTCTAACGAAAAATAGTTAATTATATGTATTTTTAATTTAAAATTGCTATAAATATATCAAATAATTTTGATAAAACTCTACACTATAAGAAAATTTATAAAAAAAAATTTTTAAATTATGTATATATTAAATCTTTATAAAGAAAAAAATTATATATATATATATATATATTTATATATATTTAATTTTAAATGTCATAATTCAATAATAATAACAATAAAAATAATAATAATAAAAGAAAAAAAGGAAAATATTTATACTTTATTGTATATGAAAATTATTAACAAAATAAAAGAAACAAATAAACAATTAAAAAGAAATATACATATATATAGAAACACCAGTTTCATAATAAATTATATTAATCACAAATAGTTATTTAAAAGAAATTTTTTTTTTTTTTTTTTTTTTTTTTTTTTTTTTTTTTTTTTGGACAAAGAAGATAATATACTTTTTATCGTTTATTTATTAATTATTAAAAAGTATTAATATATGGTATACCGTTAAGGGTAAAAACATAAATTTATCAAGATTAAATATGAATATATAAAAAATATAAAAAATGTATCATATAACAAATATTAAAAATAAAATTTAATTAAAAATAAAGTTAATTGAATACAATAAAAAAAAAAAAAAAAAAAAAAAAAAAAAAAAAAAATTAAAATTAAAATTTATTATGGTATTATGATATGATTAGAGAACATGGTTGAATGGAATTCTAAAAAAAAAAGTATGACATGGAACCTTAGGAATAGAGTACATACCAAGATGAAAAGTAAGATCGATCTTTAATAGAATGAGATTGAACAAAGTTTTAAGAGGTTTGATTACCATAATTGCACATTTATTTATTCCAAATGACATTTCGTTCTTGTCAGCACATTTAAAGACGTGACGAAGAGGTGAAGTTATATTCTCTTTTCAAGGAATTTTAGAATTTTATCTTCAAATAAACCTCCACAGCAATTTCTTTTTTTTTTTTTTATCTCCAACACTGGCGTTAAACTTATCACATTTATCAAAAGCATCGTTAATAAATAAATTAAATAAAATAAAATAGGAGAAAGGGGACACCCTCCACGATGAATATCAAATTGGTCCGAAAGTATATCAAGAAAACGAACACATGCTTTAGAGGAAATTAAAACTTTTATCAGGAATACCGAAATGAAATAATTTAATTAAAATGATGAAAATAGGTACTGAATCATATGCCTTTTTAAAATCCAAGAAGGCTACATATGTAAACTCATTATTAAATTTCCTTCTTAGATAGATTTCTATGATATAAATATAAAGACTAATACATTTAATGTATTCTTTATGATTACAAAAAAAAAACTAAATTGATCAAATCTAATAAATTTCATTCTTAGATATAAATCCTGAGATTCCATTATTATCTTTGAAATAATTTTTAAACCTACATCAATTAATGAAATTTCCATGATAATTATTTCAATTAGAAAGAATTATTAGTAATCTCAAAACTTTTAGCTTTTTATATATAGTGAATAGAAATCATTTTATTATCTTATAATAAAAATGTTTTTAATATCGATTTAGCTTAAAATTTTCATAAATTATTATGGTTACATTTTATCCATTCACAAAATATTTTATATTAATATGTTAAAAGTTTATTTCGTAGCAATATTTTTAGTGAAGTAAAAATATTGTTTATTTTATTTTATTTTATTTTATTTTATTTTATTTTATTTTATTTTATTTTATTTTATTTTATTTTATTTTATTTTATTTTATTTTATTTTATTTTATTTTATTTTATTTTATTTTATTTTATTTTATTTTATTTTATTTTATTTTATTCAATCTGTACTTTATATTAATATATCTACTATTTATTTTATTTTATTTTATTTTATTCAATCTGTACTTTATATTAATATATCTACTATTTATTTTATTTTATTTTATTTTATTCAATCTGTACTTTATATTAATATATCTACTATTTATTTTATTTTATTTTATTTTATTCAATCTGTACTTTATATTAATATATCTACTATTTATTTTATTTTATTTTATTTTATTCAATCTGTACTTTATATTAATATATCTACTATTTATTTTATTTTATTTTATTTTATTCAATCTGTACTTTATATTAATATATCTACTATTTATTTTATTTTATTTTATTTTATTCAATCTGTACTTTATATTAATATATCTACTATTTATTTTATTTTATTTTATTTTATTCAATCTGTACTTTATATTAATATATCTACTATTTATTTTATTTTATTTTATTTTATTCAATCTGTACTTTATATTAATATATCTACTATTTATTTTATTTTATTTTATTTTATTCAATCTGTACTTTATATTAATATATCTACTATTTATTTTATTTTATTTTATTTTATTCAATCTGTACTTTATATTAATATTTCTACTATTTATTTTATTTTATTTTATTTTATTTTTTTAAACTAGAAATAAACTTTATTTGTTAATATTAATCTGTTCTATTATTATAGTTAACTCTTAGGATGAAGTAGTTTTCCACATTAATATAGTGTTTTATAATAATTAAAAAAAAAAAAATAAATTTTTTGCTCTATTCTTATTCTATTCTTTCAAAACATTTTTTTTTTATTTTGTATTTATTTCACTCAGATTCGCAACTTAAAAAAAAAAAAAAAATTTAAACTGTTAATGAATATCTGAATGAAATTATGGTCTTCTCCTTCAGAGGCATTGGCCTTGCTAGCCTATCTTACTCTTCATTTTCATCATTGACAATCTTGATTAGTTTGCGCTTATACCGTCGGAATAGCAATCCTTGTCGAGTACTATTTCTTTAAAAAAAAAAAAAAAAAAAAAAAAAAAAAAAAAAAATTCAAACTGTTAATGAATATCTGAATGAAATTATGGTCTTCTCCTTCAGAGGCATTGGCCTTGCTAACCTATCTTACTCTTCATTTTCATCGTTGACAATCTTGATTAGTTTGCGCTTATACCGTCTGAATAGCAATCCTTGTCGAGTACTATCCCTAAACATAATTTCTTTAAAAAAAAAAAAAAATAAAAAAAAATAAAAAAATAAAAAAATAAAAAAATAAAAAAAAAAAAAAAAAAAAGAGCCTCAGATTGCACCAAAAATGGAGTTTTGGAATAATCACCCGAAATGATTTGATTCTTAAACAAAAACATCAAAACATCCCATTCCTTTTTATAATTTAAATCAATAAAGTCTGCATCTCTTCTATCTCTTCTACCAAGAAGGAAGTTATCTATCAGGTACCACGTCCCATATATATTTACATATTCATTATTCCAAAAAAAAATTACTAATATTTGCACAATTTTCACCAATTGACCTATTCATTTTATTATTAGTAACGATCCTATTATTTGCACTATTACTAATATTAATATTCCTATATTCTCTATCAATACTATTACTATTATTAACAATATTATTTCTATCCCTATTATTATTAAAATTATATACTTTGTTACTACTATTAAAATCTGTACTTGATTCTATATTATTCACATCTATGACAGCAGTGTTTACATTACTATTTGATATTGGACAATATTTGGAAATTATAAAAAATTTTTCACTTATAAAAAATTTTTCATAAAGACTTTCAATATCTATAAAATATTTTCAATCGAGGATTACTATTCTTTTTTTTTTTTTTTTTTTTTTTTTTTTTTTTTTTTTTCTATAATAATAAGGACACCTTTCTGAACAGTCATCTTCAATCGTACTGGTGTCTTTGGCAACACGAACATCGAATTTATATCTACATCTGGCATGAAGTACCCATCGGAAATCAATAAATCAATGCTACATTCAGGACAATTAAAAGATGAGCCTTAGGAAGTTCCCTGGTTTTCTCAAATTCTTTTTTTTTTTTTTTTTTTTTTTCTTATAAACCTTAACCTTGATTGATTTTCCTGTCATATCTCCATCCCAATAAAAGTTTACAATTGCATTTTTTGATGGAAATTTATTTAATTTGTTTACTAAAATTTTACTTTTTTTTTTTTTTTTTTTTTTTTTCTCATGCATGACGTCTACAACGTGATATATCTATAAGTATAAAACAGAGATCATACAATTCGAGTTTTTCCATTTTTTTTTTTTAAAACACCTTAACCTGAGCAATCGTACATTTCACCGATAGAACGAGGAATGATATAGATTCTTTAAAAACACAATAAAGGGATGTAAAGCTATTCCCAATTAGAAAATACTATATATATATTATATTAAGAACATTTAAAGTTGAGCTTTAAGTAATCTCTGGAATAACTGTTTTTCAATTTATAGTTATTAAATATATATATATATTAATTTTATTTTATTATTATATAATTCTGAAATATTTACCATTTAAGATTATTATTTAAATAAAACACATTTTACAATTAAGGTTTTCAAAAATCATCATTATTAAAATTTATATTTTTCTAATGTCTATTATGATAATAAAAATATCAATTACGATATCTCCCCCATTTAAAATATTATACTCTAATGAATTTATATTCAAATTGTTTTTATTTATTTATTTTATATGATTTTATTTATTTATTTATTTATTTATTTTTTACAATATTAATTTATTATTATTTTTTTTATTAATTATTGTTATTTTTATTTTTCTTTAATTTATTTATTTATTATTTTGTCTATTTTAATATTTTATTTTTATTTCTCAAAAACCTTTTTTAACATTTTGACCTTTAAAAATTAAATAAAATATTATTAAACCTTTTCACAAGTATATTACTATATTAAACCAACTTGGCGTTTTTCCAAAAAACAAATTAAAAAGTATAAAATAATAATAATTTATATTTAAAAAATTTTAACAAATTATAGAGGTCATAACGTTAAAAAAATTTTTTTTTTTTTGAAATATATTGTTTTTTTTTTTCTTCTTTTGAAAGCTTATATAAACATATAGCTTTCATTTAAAAAACTTATGAAGTTTTTATTTCTGATTTTGATATTTAATTTTTAGATTTAACAGACTTTCTTGTCTTAACTACAGTAATAATCTTAACGACTTTTTTTGTAGATTTGGCAGCCTTTTTAGTTTTAGTGGTGGTTTTAGTAGTACTTTTCTTTGTAGTTTTAGTGGTTGTTTTAGTAGTACTTTTCTTTGTAGTTTTAGTAGTTTTCTTTGTAGTTTTAGTAGTTTTCTTTGTAGTTTTAGTAGTTCTCTTAGTAGTTTTGGTCTTTGTAGTTTTTGTAGTTTTCTTTGGATCAATTTTAACTTCTTCACTATTACTGAAATCTGGAGTATAATCACCATCTTTATGGTATTCAATATATGTTCCTTCAACAATATCATCACAATTAAGTTGGTCTATTTTTTTTTATTATTAATATACATTTTAAAATTAATTTTAAAAATAATTATTAAATATTTAATGATATATATTTATATTTATATTTATATTTATATTTATATTTATATTTATATTTATATTTATATTTATATTTATATTTATATTTATATTTATATTTATATTTATATTTATTATATGTATATGCTTAAGTTTAAATACATACTGTTAAGGTTTAATAAAGTATTGATATCACTATTTGTATTCTTAGCGATTTTTTTACAAGTATCACCCTTCTTAGTAGTGTATTCATCAAATGGATGTCTTTTTTTAGTCTTCTTAAAATCGACTTCAACACAAACTTTTGTTTTTGGCTTTAAATTGTCACAATTAATTTCTATTTTTTAAAAATTTTTTTACATTAATATAATAAAATTAATTCTTTAATTCTATTTTTACTTTACTATAATAATATAATATTAATAATATAAAAATAACAAAAGATATATAATTTTATAAATATTTCAAAAAACTATAATTTAAAATCATTAATATACCTGGATTTATTCTTAAGAAATCAATACGTCTAAGGTAATAATCTTTGTTAATATTTTTGTCCCAAATATAACTACACTTATCGCCAACTCTGGTAACAATATGTTTTGTACAGTAGTAACCTTTTGCATTAACTTCAATAATTGCTAATAAAATAGCATAGAATAAAGTCATAAATAAATACTTCATTTTTATAATTTATTTCTATTTTCCTTTAATTTTTTTTATTTCTTTCTTGTCTTTATTTTTATTTCTTATTTTTTATTTTGTACTTTAAAGTACTTTTTTTTTTTTTTTTTTTTGTACGTTAATTTATTGTTTCTATTTTTATTATTATTTTTTATTTTTATTTTTATTTTTATTTTTATTTTTATTTTTTATTTTAGTTTAGAAGAAAAAAAAAAAAAAAAAAAAAACTAATAAGAAATTTTATTATAATTTATATTTTAAAGAAAAAAAAATTATTAAATAGATAATATAAACTAATATATTGTATAATATATTATAATATTATAATATTAATATAAATTGTTCTAAACTATTTTTAATATATTAAAGTTTTTTAAATATAAAATTATAAATGTTTTTATATTTTGTTTATTTATTTTTTTTAATTAATGTTACACAAAATAATTAATTAATATAATATTATTAATTATATAATCATAGTATGATAATCTTATCAATATTTCTTTTAATTTATTTTTTCATATAAAATATTCTTTTGGGCTTATTTTAAATTTTTTTAATTATTAAGAAATTATTATAATAAAAAAAAAATAATAATTAATATGATAAATAATAATAGTTTTTTTTTAATAATATGTAGTTTTAACATACATTTTTTAATAACAATTAAATTTATATTTTTGTTAATAAAACTTTTTTTTAACATGAAGCTCTAATATAATTATTTAACCTTAAAGTATATTTTATACTTTTTTTTGTTAAAACTTTTTTTATCTTTATATATATATATTTTTTTTTTATTTTTATTTTATTTTATTTTTTTTTAATTTTATTTTAAAAACTTTTTATTTATATAATTATTTTTTTATCTTTATTTTACTTTTTTTTTTTTATTTCAAGTACTTCTTAATTGAAGATTCTTATTTTTATTATTCTTATTTAATACATGTATATATTATTATTTTTTATTGTTTAAGTTGATAATAGTTAATTACATCATACAATATAGATTATTCATAATTGAAAGTATTTTATAAACATACAATCAGTTTCGCTAAAATATTTAAATAAAAATAAAAGTATATAGAAATAGAAGTATATAAAAATATAAGTAAATAAAAATAAAAGTAAATAAAAGATAAAAAATAAAAAATAAAAGATAAAAATTATCTTAATAAAAATATTGTAAATTTTTTACTTTTATTTTAATTTCTTTCCTTTAAAAAAACCAGTAAAAGTTATTTATTATTAACAGATTTATATATATATCAGAAATTTATAAAAAAAAAAAAAGTCATTTCAATATATTTATAACTTAATTATTATTCTAATACAATTTCAGTACTTTAAAAAAAAAAAAAATAGTAAATCTTTTTTTTTTTTTTTTTTGTTAAAAATTAAATAAAATTAAAATTAAAATAAAATATTAAAAGTATACTTTATTTATATTTATTTATATTGTTCAACTGATATTAAATTTAAAAATGTTCCGTTTTTATCGAATCATTTCAATATGTACCATTATTTTTAAAAAATTTAAATAATTATTATTATTATTTAATTAAATAATTAATTTATTAACTATTATCATTATTTTTTAATATTCTTTTTATTAAATTTTAAATATTGTAATAAATTTAATTGAAAATTAAAAAGTTGCACAATAGCTTTTCTATTATTTCTATTATTACTTTCTTTTTTCTGTTTTTTTTTTTTTTTTTTCTGTTTTTCTGTTTTTTTTTTTTTTTTTTTTTTTTTAATTTCCAATAATTTTAATTGCTTTTTACTATTATTATAATAAAATATTACTATAATAAAATATTACTATAATAAAATATTTTAAAATAAGATAAAAAAAAAATTAAAATAAAAAATAAAAATATATTTTTTTTTTGTTCTTCTAATTTTTAAATTCATTGGATTATTATTGGATTGTTTCAACAATTTTAACCATAAAAATTTTTATACTTTTATAAAATAATAAAGTAATAATTTGTTTAATAAATTATTAAATAATAAATTAATTATTTAAAAAGATATTAGTAATAATACATAGCTTATTAAATATGTATAATATAAATATAATAGTAATAATATATTTATTAAAAATATATATATATAAATAAAAAAAAAACTTTGAAAAATAAAATGAATATATTGAACAATATAATAAAATGAAAAATAATATAATTTTATATAATATCATACTGATTTTATTTTATATTATAATGCTATTAAGATATTTTTAAAAGAAAATTAAAAAATAAAAATTTAATATATTATTCTTTTCTTTTCATTCTTACTATACGTAATTATATATAATTAGATGCTAGCAATGTATCAAATCACCTTTTATAAAAGAAAAACTATGGCAACCAAGCTTCTTTTATTTTAGATTTATAAATGATAATTTTCATAAATACATCATAAACATTTAAATTTTATTACTAATTCTACATTTTAACATCTATATATATAAAAGAAAAAAAAAATATCTAGACCAGTTTTATTTTAAACTTAAATACTTGTATTAAATAAAAATTAAATTTGAAAGTTAAATAGTAAAAGCAAAGTCTAAATTGATGTATAACGAACTTATAAATTAAAACTAAAATAAAAGTAAAAGTAAAAATAAAATAAAATAAAATAATGAATTAAAAAAAAATAAATTTAAATTTAAATAATGAATTAAAAAAAATAAAAAAAAAAAAAAAAAAATAGAAATATTTAGATAATTTTAAACAGTAAATTTTTTAATAAATGAGTATTTGAAAAGATAATAATAATAATAATAATAATAAATAAATAAATAAATTTATTATTATAAATAAAATATTTAATAATTATTAATATAAAATTAAAAGAAAAAAAAAAAGTATACCAAATTTAGAAACTTATATATAAATACATCAACAATAATTATAGTTGTTAATAATAATAAAAGCTTATTATATAACTCTAAAATCAATTTTTATTATAGTATGTAGTATAATTATAAAATTTTAATTTTATTAAAAAAAATATCACAATTGCATATTAATATAATAATAACAATTATATTATTATCCTATAAAATATTCATTAAAATATATATTTTATTTTTACTACTAATATGAACAATATGAACATCTAAATAAATGATGTTTTATTATTATTATTATTATTATTATTATTATTATTATTATTATTCTCATTCTCGTTATCATTATCATTATCATTATTGCTATTAAAAAAAAAATAAAATTCATATCTATAATTTTATAATAATAAATAACATAATTTATTTTTATAATAACAAAAATTCAAATTTCAATTTATTATATAAATTTATATATTTAAAAAATTTTTTTTTATTTTATTTTATTTTTATTTTATTTTATGATTTTTTTTTTAATATTATTTAAAAATTAAAAAAAAAAAAAAAAAGTACTATATTTCTGATGTGGCGTTTCTAAATTTTAATAAATAAATTAATATTTTAATAAATATTAATTTTAATAATGTCAAATTAGGATTAAAGATTTTTTTATTTTTATTATTCTATTTGTATTAAATATATGTAAAAAAAAATATATATATATATATAATAAAATATTTTTGGAATTTTCATTATATATATATATTTTAAAAAAAAAAAAGCAAAATATTCTTGAAATCTTTAAAGAGTATTTAAAATAAAATAAAAAAAAAAAAAAATTTAAAAATTAAAAAGGTTTATATTTCTTTAGAATATAAAAAAAATATTCACTAAATATTCTTAAAAAATATATAAAAAAAAAATATGTTTTAAATAACTCTTAGAAATATAGAAAAAATATTATTTAAATAATCTTTAAAAATATATATAAAAAAAAATGCTTTAAATATTTCTTCGAAAAAAATATTCTTTAAATATTATTAAAAATAAAAAAAAAAAAAAATTATTTAAAATATTAAAAATAAAAGTTTTATAAAATTTTTAAATTAAATATAAAGATAAAATATTCTTTAAAAATAGAAATATTTAAATATAAGTATTAAAAAAAAAAATTTTTTTAACCTTTTATGCTTATTATAATTTTTAGGGAGTGTTGCATTTCGGAAAGTATTTGTGAAATAATAAATACATTTAATATTAAAAAATAAATAAATAATATGTAGTACAAATTTCAATATAAAATGTATTTATTTAGTAATTATTAATATTTTATTTTACCAAAAAAAAATTTTTTTTTCTTTTCTTGATTTTCGATTTAGTTTTATAAAAATAAAAAAAGATTTACATTGTTCAATGTAGATATATTATTTAATATTTATTAATAAAATATTTTTCATAAACCATAAACCCAATTGTTTAATTGAATTTTGTACGTTTGAGTGTTTGCTTTCCTTATTAATAAATTAAAATTTAACAGTATTTTTATATAAATTGTGGAGTATTTAAATTTATTTATGTAAATGTGGCTTAAATTATAATAAATAAATAAAAAAATATTTCAATTTTTTTGTTAAATGAATAAAAAAATAATAATAATAAAATATTTAATTTTAAAGATATAATTTAATATTTTTTGTTAAAATAATAATAAAATATATTATATGAATTTAAATATTTTTGCTATTTATTAGTATTTATTATTATTTATTATAATTATAATTATTAATTTAAAGTTTCAAAATAAAAAAAAAAACTTTTATAACAATATTATATAAAAAAAAAAAAAAAACTACAAAAATAATGATATATATATTATATATATATATTACGAATAATTTTATTAATTTTTTTATAATCATACATATATACATTACTATTTAAAATTAATGAATATTGGATAAATTCTAGTACATTTTTTGTCTTTAATTTTTTTTTTTTTTTTTTTTTTTTAATTATTTAACATATTTAGCATATATAATACAAATATCCTATATATATATATATATATAATATCACAAAACTATACATATTACTTGAATAGTACCTGATTTGTATTATAATAATATACTTCACATTCGTATCAGTATTGCTATACTGTGTAGTGATTACCGGTTCATGTCAACGTCGTTTCTCAACTTCTTATTTGAATCTTCTCTAGCTTGCTTTTTTTCTCAGCATTTTTAATATAGACATTCTTTATCAACTTAATATGTATCTTTAGCTTAGGAAATTTGTATTATTTATATCAACATGTTAAAATATAGCAAAAATAGTATATTTATGCATGCGTGTAATATATACGTAAATTTGCATGTTTCGTTTAGATATTTATATACAAGTTGGAAATATTAAATATATATGTAATATAGGTATAGTAGGTTGCTACGATACGTTATATGCTTCATATTGACTCAATCTTATCAAGTACGCTTTTCATTCCTTGCAAGATATTACATATATTTAGCTCCACTAGGAGCTTATTATGGCTTGTTGTTGTTTGTAGTTATAATTTATAATTTATTATTTTATTTTTCATTTTTATTTATTTATTTATATTAATTATTAATTATTAATTATTAATAATATTTTAATTTTAATTCATCCAAAAATTGTATTGGTATTATAATTTATATATTATATAGTATATAGATGTATATGATGTATATATGCTATTAATATATTAGGATTAATATAATCAATTTTATTAAATCTAAAGTTTGCTATAGTTAATAAAATAATTACATCAAATATTTAAAACATATAAATCAAAGTCATACTTGAACATCGATTTATATTAATATTTAACCAAAATCAAAAAAAAAAAAAAAAAAAAAAAAAGAAAAATAACTAAAAAAGTTTTATTAAAAGAAAAAATGAATGAAAATAGTTAATAAAAAAAAAAAAAAAAAAAAAAAAAAAGTTGATATAAATAGTATAATATATATAATATATTTATTCAAAATAATAAATACATATCAGTATTAAAAATTATTTATAAATTGTTATTATAAAAATAATATATATTTAATATAAAAAAAAGGGTTAATATATATTAAAAGGAATACCTTTTTTTTTTTTTTTTTTTTTTTTTTTTTTTTAGATTATTTTTATGGAAAAATATATTTAATTTAAATCAATAAAAAAATAAAAATAAAAAACATAACACTTTTTTTTTTTAAAAAAAAATAATTTCATTCATCCTTTCTTATTACATTTATATATAAATAAATATCATAAAAAATGTTAAATGTTTATCATCCTCACCAAAATGCAAACCAAAAAATTGGAAATTTATTATTTAAAAATTTAATAAAGAATAATTCTTCTTGTTCTCAAAGAAATGAAAATTGTTTTAATTTTAACCATTCTCAAAGTAATTATATGTCAATCCTCTGTAAACAAGACAGTCTTAAATTACAACCTATAAATATTAGTTCGTCTTTTATTACAAAAAAGAAACATCTTGAAATTAGTTTAATCCAAGGGAATATTATTCAAAATAGTTTAATTCAAGGAACTATAATAAATAATCTTATTCAAAAGAATTTTTATTCAGAAAAAGTTTCTACTCACAAAGAAAAGTCTAAAACTGATAAAAACATAATTATAAATAAATCTGGAGTTAAAGATGAAAAAGAAGTAAAGAAAGAAAACTTTTCTATTAATAGGAAAACTATTCTACCACTTTTTAAGCCTTTGTATAACGAATCTGCTGTTTTTAGTGTAGATTCTTCAAAAATTCAAATTATTAATCAACCTACTGACTATTATAATAAAATTAAGGTATATTATTACGATAAAGTAATTATATATATATATATATATATAAATTAATTTAAATTATATATTTATTATATATTGAATTACAGGAACAAATATTAAATGCCAAACATAGAGTTGTATTAACTGCTCTATATATTGGTATAGACCAAGTTGATTTAGTAAGCTTATTTATTTATTTATTTATTTATTAATTTATTTATTTATATGTATATTTATTTCTTTATTTATTTATTAAATTATTCAATATTTTTTTCAATTTTTTATTTTTTAAATGTTTTATAAATAAATAATAATTCTAACATTATATTGTGATAATTGTTATTTTTCCGTATTTAATAAATTATTATAATTTGTTTAAATAAAATGATTTAAAGGTTCAAACTTTACATAAAGCTTTATCTAAATGTGAATCTTTAAGAGTTACAATTCTTTTAGATTGTTTAAGAGGTACTCGGACTTCAAATTCTGGTGAATCATCAGTTACTTTAGTTGCTCCATTAGTTACTGCTTTTCCTGATAGAGTTGAAGTTGCTTTATATCATACTCCAGAACTTACAAAACCATTAAAAATGATATTACCCCAAAGAGTTAATGAAATTCTTGGATTGTTCCATGCCAAAATTGTTATTGCAGATGATAACATTCTTCTTGCTGGGTAAATATTTATAAATTATATATAATTATATAATATATATATATATTTTTTAATATTATGGCCATTTATTTAATATAAAAGTGTAAACTTGAAATTATATATTTTTAAAATATTATAATTATAATTATTAAATATTATATTAAATGATTAAATTATTTATTATATAATATTATATTATATTACGTTATATTATATTATATTATATTATATTATATAAAAATATTAATATTTAATTTAATACCTTTTTATATATAAATCAATGTAATTAGTGCTAATTTAAGTACTGATTATTTTGTTAATCGTCAAGATCGTTATGTATTCTTTGGTGGAGCTACTTCTTTATCTGATTATTTTTATGATTTAGCTAATACTTTAACAAAAATTTCTTATCAATTAGCTCCACATCATACACTTATTCCTTCTGGTCCGGATCCAACTACAAATCCATATCAATTCCGTAAAACTGCATTTCATGCATTAAATTCATTCTTAACAAATTGGTATGCTAAAACTCAACCATTACGTGATCAATTAAATGAACATGCTAATTTAAATTTAAAAGAATTAAAACAAAAAGAATCTTCTCTCTCTAAAGAATCTGAACCAAATAATATCGGTCATAAGGAAAATAATCTAATTAATAATGGATCTAATAATAAAATCGAAATAGAATCAAGAAAAAGTAAAGAAAAAGTTGAAATGAAAACTGAACAAGAAATACCAAAACTATCTAAAGATACTGATACGATCATTATACCAATGCTTCAAATGAAGCAACTTCAAATTCAAGAAAATGAACGTCTCATGGATGTTATTATGAATATTATAGATTCTAATTCTGATTATTGGAAAAATATCTTTATTACTTCGGGATACTTAAACTTTACAAATGAATTTAAGAAATTATTAGATGAAATTCATACTGATGTTGATATTTTATGTGCTGCTCCTCAAGTAAAAATTAGGAATTACTTTATAATAATATTTTAATATAATAATTTTTTTTTTTTTAGTAATTAATATATATATATGTATATATATATACATATATACATAAAATAATCACAGGCTAATAGTTTCTATAAAGGTGCTGGTTTATCAGGATATATTCCAGCTGTGTATACCTATTTTGAAAGAAAAATTCATGATGAAACTTCAAATAAAGGCTTAAAGATTCATGAATATGTAAGACCAGGATGGACTTATCATGCTAAAGGTTTATGGGCTAGTTATAGAGATTCTGAAACAGGTGAATTGCTACCAAATGTTACAATATTGGGATCAACAAATTTTGGTCGTCGTTCTATGAAACGTGATATAGAAGCTCAAGTATTAATGATTACTGATAATAAAAAATTACAAAAAGAAATGGCTAATGTAACTATTATAAAAATTAAATTAACAATTAACAGTTTTTCTTTTCTTTTAAAATATATATGTAATATTGATATTAATTTTTTATTTTATTTTATTTTATTTTATTTTATATAATAAATAAATAATAAAACAGGAAATCAAAAATTTATTAAATTATACTGTTATTGTAAATAATGAGACATTTAAAAAACAAGAAAGACATATTCCACTACAAGTTAAATTAAGTACAAAATTTTTCCAATCTATGTTTTAGATAAACAAGGATAAAAAGTTAAATAGTTAAAACCTTTAATAAAAAAAAATAATAATAATATATATATATAAAAAAATCATTAAATCCAAAAATTATTAATACAAAAAATATCGATAAAACTAAATACTTAAAGAAGTAATAAATAGATTTTCTTTATTTCCTTTTCCCTTTTTAATTTACTATTTTATTATTATGTATGTATTTATTTATTTATTTTTATTTTTATTTTTATTCTCATTATTTTAACGATTAAACATTTTTAATTTAATATTGAATAATAATAATAATTTATTAACAAGGAAAATCAATAAATATACTTAAATATAAAAGTATTTAGTATAAAAAACCTTTATTATGTTATAATATTTGTATATATAAATATATTTTATGAATATAAATATATTTAGTTACATTTAAAAGTAAAAAAAAAAAAAAAAAAAAAAAAAAAAAAAAAAATAAAAATAATAATAAAAATAATAATAAAAATAAAAATAAAAATAAAATAAAATAAAATAAAATAAAATAAAATAAAATAAAATAAAATAAAATAAAATAATTATTTTATATATAAATAATAAATATATATATATATTATTTATAAAAGTTAATCAAATAGCTAAATAATAAAATAATATAAATAAAAATAAAAATGAAAATGATAATGAAAATGAAAATAATAATTATAGTAATAATAATAAAATTATATTAAGGGATATTTTTTAGTATATTGAAAAAATTTCATTTATAAATTTATGATATTTCGTTTTAATTAAATTATTTATTTATTTATTTATTTATTTTTTTTTTTTTTTTTTTTTTTTTTTTTTTTTTTCTTTTGTCTTGTTTTAAAATAAAAAGAAATTTAATATATAATACCAAGGGAGCTTATTGTTAGTCCTTAAAAAAAAAAAAATAAAATAAAATGTAACCAGAAAGTACTACTGGTAATGAGAAGTTTTCCTTTTCCTTTTATTTTTTTTTTTTTTTTTTTTTTTTAGACTTTGAGAATAACATTATTTAATTTATAATAATAATAATAATAATAATAATAATAATAATAATAATAATAATAATAATAATAATAATAATAATAATAATAATAATAATAATAATAATAATAATAATAATAATAATAATAATAATAATAATAATAATAATAATAATAATAATAATAATAATAATAATAATAATAATAATAATAATAATAATAATAATAATAATAATAATAATAATAATAATAATAATAATAATAATAATAATAATAATAATAATAATAATAATAATAATAATAATAATAATAATAATAATAATAATAATAATAATAATAATAATAATAATAATAATAATAATAATAATAATAATAAAATTACATGATTTAAATTAAAAAAAAAAAAAAAAAAAAAAAAAAAAAATAACAAATAGAATACATGAAATAAAATATTATATATTATAAAATTATAAAAGTGAAGTTTAGAAGCAATAGCCTCAAACTTTTCCCATTCCTCGATGATAACCCCACGTCCATTATTGAGAGTAATAATTTCAGTATTAGTGTTATCTAACGAATCTGTATCAATTCTTTCACCGGGAGGTGAAAATTCATGCCTTATCATTTCGACTGTCGTCGCTCTTGGCAAACGGTAGATTTTTCAGATTTCAACGGAATACCATTTTATCATCAATCTAACTAAAAAAAGATCGATAAATTAAAGGTATTACGTTTTGTTAGAAACTCCACAATCAACCCCCCTCCACAAATTACGGAACAATCGACAAGGTTGAACTTTTGTTTAAAAATATTGTCAACTCCATGGTCTTTGTTCCCCATTAATTTTTAATTTTAAATTTTTTTTTTTTTTTTTTTTTTTTTTTTTTTTTTTTTTTCATATATTGAACGCCCACCAAGAAGAGGCACTCAAGATAAAATAATATATATTATTATAAATATTATTATTATAATCCTTTTATGAATCTAAAGAAACATTCAAGGATTTTTGTTCAATTATCATTGCAAAAACTTCAAAAAAGTTTTTGCAATGATAATTGTGGGTGGTCAGCCGCCTCATCCTCGCCAAGAAAGGATCCATCAGCCCACAGCTCTGTGCCAAGTCGCGTCAAAAAAGAGATCATCTAAGATCATCATCTAGAAAAGGTAAAAGATTTATTTCTGTAATTTTTTCAATACTTTTACAGGCAAAAGGATCCAATGAGAAAAAACTTAGATACACTAACACCACTACAATAAGGGCAACATTTAAGGGCAATCTTCTGAGACCATTTTTCTTTTAATAGAAATACTCATGTCAAATTTAAAACCACACACTTAATTCGAGAAATCCAAAAGAAATCCCAACTGATAACTTAGGATATTGAAATGTTTAATTTTTTTTTTTTTTTTTTTTTTTTTTTTTTTTTTTTTTTAATTTCTGAAATAAATCCAAAATCATTCTCCTTGTATAAATAATTGCTTTTTTTAGCTTTTGAGGGTTTGAAGACATCTCTTTCCCAATAAAACTTTTTTATTTCACTTGTTTTTTTTTTTTTTTTTTTTTTTTTTTTTTTCTACCATTTAATTTCTTATCTAAAGTCCTTGATTCTTTAGTCCATGAATAATGTGACATAATAAGGAATAGTATTAGTGAGAGGAAAGGATTAATAATACATGATGAGAGATGAGCTTTTCCATTTTCTAAAGTTAGGGTAATTGAGATAGAGCAGAGAGAGACAGCTGAAAGAGGAGGTATGCTCAATTCACGAGTAATATCATAGAGACTAACATAAGAACTTCGCGAGATTTAAAATCCATAAACTTTAATAAAGTTCCCTTCTATTAATAATTTTTTTTTTTTTTTTTTTTAATTTGAGCTTTAAAACATCTTGCTCTTTAGTTGGAATCAAAGAGAGAGAGAGGAGCAATTACTCTATATAACAAGACAAAGAATAAACTAAATGAAATTAAAATTATATTTAATTTTCTTCAATTCATTGGAAGAGGAATAGAATTTATTAATACGAAAATCGAAAATCCAAATTTAATTTGACATTTAAATTTACTGTTGACTGTTTTAATTAATTTGAATTGGTATAGAAGGTTTTCAATAATAAAGATTCATCAAAAAAAAAAAAAAAAAAAAAAAAAAAAAAGGAATACCAATAGATAAGTTAGAGTTGTCAGTTTGAAGGTAAATTTGATTTGTTAACTACCAATAAAGAAAGATTGAATCCTTCCTAATTTATATCGGTTTTAACAACAAAGTTAATCGGTTTTTTTTTTACAAGAAGTGTTAGCATACTTTTTAATTCCAAAAGTTTTTTTCAATTTTTAAATAGCTCATGACATGACATGACATAAACTTTATTTAAATTTTTTTTTTTTTTTTTTTTTTTTTTTTTTTTTTTTTTTTTTTTTTTTTTTTTTTTTTTTTATAGATAGGGAAGATAATACACTTCCAAAACTTTATTAAATTTTATTTTAAAAAAAAAAAAAAAAAATTTTTTTTTCTTAAGAGCTTGTTATAGATGGAATAACTAAAAACAAATATCATCCGTAAAAAAAAAAAAAAAAAAAAAAAAAAAATCCACCACCACAATATTGAGAATCTAAAATATACACACTATACTTTATCACAATTATCCAGTACATCTTGAGATGAAATGTAAAAAAAAAAAAAAAAAAAAAAAAAAAAAGTTATTTTACATTTGATGAAGAATAAGCTTTATAAGAGTAAGGTGTTTTAGATTTATTAGACGTCGACTTGGAATTATTCTTGTTTTTAAATTGAATATTTGAAAAAAAAAAAAAAAAAAAAATATATATATATATATTTTTTTTTTTTTTTTTTTTTTTTTTCCTGTTAATGTCAATAGAGGGGTAGAAGAGGGTCAGAAATTTCCAACTTCGTATTTTAAATTTAATTTATTTATTCATTTAATTACATGAATATATATATATATTTTTTTAAAAAAAAAAAAAAAAAAATAGTAATATGAAATAAAAAAAAAAAAAAAAAAAAAAGTTAATTTTTAAACCCTTATCGAGAGTACTATAATCAGAAGCATATAATTTCTGCTAATATATACTTCGTTAAAGTAACTCAAAAGAGCTACTGATGATCGTTATTGTATTACCAAGATTATATATAAAATCAGCCAAATCATACACATATCAATATACTCGTTTTATCGCATATTATGCATATGTTGATATACCTCTTTTAACTTTTTAGGAGTTATTTACTTAAATGTCCAGTGCTGAAATTCCACCAAGAAGAAATATATGAATATATGAAATTTTCATATTCTAAAATATTAAAATAAGAATTGGCTAGTAAAACGAATAATCATCAATAAAATCAAGGGATTATGGGTTACTAAGTAGGATCCAGAAATTTTTTGTTTTAATAACAACTACTAACCACCAATTATAAATCCATATACAATATAAAAAAATATATATATTTTTTACCAAAGAATTTTTTTTATATTTTCATTATTAATTATAATCCTTATTTACATTTATCACAAATTAAATCTAAAAAAATATAAATATAAATTATCAATAAACACACAAATCATTTACACTACATTCATTCTTATATTTTATCAATCTTTATTACACCAAATCTGTTCAATATAAATTTACAAATACATTTAATAAATCTAATTCATTCTTTGAACAAGGTTGTTGATGTAGTTTTCACGGTTACCGGCTTCACCATTTTGAATGAAGTGGTTGGTCTTCTTACCCTTGAAACCACCAGTTGGGTTAGAGAGCTTGAAAGTCCAGAGGAAGTTGTTAGCTTGCTTGAAGTTTGGACCAACAGTGTAGATTTCGTGAATAAGATCTTCAATACAAACAATACCGTATTTACCAAGTTCTTGGGCAATAATAGCGTTATCAGTAATTGGAATTCTTTGCTTGTTAATCTTAGCGAAACCACGCTTGTAGATAAGTTCACGAACAGTCTTAAGATTTGGAGTACCGTAAGTAACGTATGGTTCAACTAACTTTAACATAGTAACAGTGGCCTTGTTAAGCTTTACGAAAGTACCATTATTGATTTGAATGATACGGAGAAGTTGAAGGATCTTACGAGCCTTTGGTGGAACATTAGAAATACCCTTAATTCTAACAACGAAAGCTAACTTTGGTTCAGCTGGGACATAGAAAGAACCTTGAGCCTTAGCTTGTCTTTGGAGACGAATTTCGTTACGTTCAGCGGCCTTGTATTCCTTAGCATATTGTTGAGCACGTTGGTAGGCAACCTTACGAGCGTTACGGTTAGCAACCTTAGATTCAGCCTTGGCGGCAGCCTTGGCAGCGGCGATCTTTTCTTGAGCCTTAGCCTTCTTTAATAAAGTTTCTGGAACAGCTTTAGTGGCACTATTATTGATATTTAAAAAATTAAAATTAGTAATTCATCAAAATTAATTATGTATTTTAATATATTTTTGAAATAGAATTAAAATATAATGGTACACACATTCATTATTTCCGCATATACGAAAACTATTTTTACTCAATATATATAATCTATTCTATGAAAAATGATAATCATTTTTTAAGAACAATATAACATTAAAGAATATAATTTCTTTTGTGTAACTTTCTTTAAGATTATATGCTCTTGCTGATTTTATGTACCATATTTAATATTTTATTCAATTCATGATTTCATTTATTTCATATTTTATCAATAACTACATACACCATTGTTAGTATTCTTACTTAACGATTGAAGAGGAGGAAAAAGTAAATATGGAATAGTATTTTATTATATTATTAAAAATTTTTAATTTTATCCAATCATTATATTTACCCAATCATTAATTAGGTAAACTTACATATAAAATCAAATGTAATTAATTTGTCAATACTTTATTAAAACTTTATATTTAAGCCACATAAATAATGTAGTATAATCTTCAATAATATTTATTTATAATTATTCTTATAAATTTTAATGAAATTTCTGTATATTTTATAAATAATATTTTTAATTTGTAATTAACATAAATATTATTAGTTATTTTTTTTTTTTTTTACCATAAATGTGATTTCTTTTATGTTTATGAAGTTATTCGGTTGTTAATTTTTATGATTATATTAATATATACTTTTTTATTTTTTATTATTTTTTTTATTTAATTTTAAATTTATATTTATATTTTTATCTTTATTTTTATTTGAAATTTATTATTATTATTATTATTATTATTATTATTATTATTATTATTATTATTATTATTATCACTATTATTATTATTATTATTATTATTATTATTATTTTTTTTTTTTTTTTTTGATAGAATAATAGATTTTTATGTATCTACATAAAACTTAAACCGACACCAAATTGAAGTCCTTTTTTGACATCATCAGTTTTTGTTACAGCTATTGGTAAACAGTAATTAAGTTCAACTCTTAAAATACTAAATTTTACAGCTAATCCGAAACCAGTAGAAATAGATGGAGTCTGAATTAATCTATTTACATTTTCACTTAATGATTCTTCTATATAAATTTTGCAATATAAAATAATCATTAGTATTTTATATTTATATATATATATTTATTCATTTAACTTATTTTAAAAAATATAAATAACCTAAAATAAATAATGAATATTAAAATTTTTACTTTGATTTAATAAGATAGAACTTCCGGCATTAATAAACATATGTGTTTTTATTGGTTTATCAGCTAATTTTGGTAATGGTGCATACAAACTTAAGCCTGTAGTCCAGTATGTATCACCACCTATAACATCCTCTATAAAATTTTTAATTTTATTTTTTAATTTTTAATTTTAATTGAAACACAGTATAATTTATACTTAATTATTTAATTAAGTAAATTTTATTTTATATTTGACTTACTTCCATCTTTTGGTCCGAGACCATAATGATTAAAACCTCTTACTGAAAGTGGTCCTCCAATAAAAAATCTATCATTAATTCTTGTTTTACTATTCATAAGTGGAAGTAAAAGACCACCTCGAAGTGATGAACTAAGAGACTTATTTCAATAAAAAAATAAAATTTTATTATTACTATAATAATTCTATGTAATTTATTTCAATTTTTTATTTAATTTACTATAAACTTACAAAACCTTTTCCTAAAGGATAATTCCATTGGGTTTCAACCTCATGTTTTAAAAATTGAACATCACCACCTAAACCAGCTAATTCCTGATAAAATTTAAATAATGATCCTCTACTTGGTAACATTGAATCATTTCTAGTATCTTTCACATATCTATGATAGATAGCCGACTTAAAAGAATTTCCAGCTTCACTTCTTACACTTTTTTTTTTAATTTAGTATTAGATTATTTATTTTAATATTATGATTTTATTTGATTTATTACATAATATAAATTTTATGTACAATATTACCTAAACGAGGCATTTTTACCAATATTATTTATTTGACGCCATGAAGCTATATAACCATATTCATTCATACCATATAGAGATAATTTCTATATTTGTTTATTAAAATCAACAATTTTAGTTTTAAAAAATATTTATAAATTTAAATATAAAATCTATATTATAATAATTACTCTAAATTTGAATCCTATATTATTTGAAAATTCATTAAATGAACTAAATATTGCATGACTCATATTCATTTGTGAAGCTACTGTTTCAAATATACGATCTGGATTACCATTTATTGGAGATGTATAACATAACTTTTAAATATTTATATATATATTTATATTCATAGATTAATAAATATATATTTTTATATTTTTATTATTTAATGTTTTATTTTTTTTAATTATTTTACTTTATATATTGAATTTTTTTGAGTTTTTATTGGTAATAATTTTGAAGATTGCTTATTTCTTTCTATTGTGGTACTATCCACACCATAAGATGCATTAGCTTCGAAATTTTCACCACTACCAAAAAGATTTCTAAGATTAACAGATGCATTCTTTAATATATTTTATATTATTTTTTATTTTAATATATATTATTAATTTAAAATATTAAATATTATTTAATTAATTATTATAATACTAAATGAAATTCACATTCCAAAATGATATAATTTTTACATACTAAATTCCCTTCATTATTTCCAACTTCAGTTCCAGTTCTTGCCCAAAATCTTGGTTTTTCTTTTAAATTTATAATAACATTAACCTCGTTTTCACTATCTATTATTTTTGATTGTGGTACATCTAAATTAACACCTAATTCTTTAAATATTCCTAATCGATTTAATTTTCCACAAATTGAATCAGTTTCTTCGAGAATCTCTTTTAAAGTTTTAGCTTGAAATAAAGAATTTAATTGCTTTTCAATTAATGACCTTTTAGTGAATTTTGTTCCATTGACTTTAAAAGAATTAACTCTAAATGGTGAATCTTTAGCTTCATTTAACTTCAATATATAAATTTATTATTTTAATTATAATTAAACTTTACATATATTATTAAATAAGTATTACGATATAAAATTAAAATATAAAATATAACTCACTAAATTTTGCAGATGTTCATTTAATTCTTCTCTTCTTTTTAAATAATCATTATATTTTAAATTTGTTTCTTCATTTTGATTTCTTTTTGATTTTTTCATGTTTAATTTACAATTCTAAAAAATTAATTATTAATTCATATTATTTTTTTAAAATTTTATATATAACAATAAAAAAATTAATAAAACTTTATATAATTGCTTATTTTTTTTTTTTTTTTTTTTTTTTTTTTTTTGAAAAAAGTGAAAAGAAAAAAGAAATTTACATATTAAGAAATTATATTTTTATATATCAAAATAATTAAAATATTATTGTATTCTTAACACTTTTATTGAGAAATAAGAAATATTGTTTGTAATAAATTATTACTTTATTATTATTATTATTATTATTATTATTTTTATTATTTATTATTTCATTATTGCAGTAAAAAAAGAAAAGAAATAATATGATTTATAATTAATTTTTTTTTTAAAAATATAATATTTAAAATTTTAATCAATTAATATATTGATCATAATAAAATTAATATATTTATAATATATTAAAATTTTATAACAAAACTTTTTTCTTTTTAGTTTTAATTTTTGTATTGTTCTATTTTATATTATTTTATTTGTTTTTAATTGTTAGAATTTTAAGCTAAAAATGTACAATGGTATAGGTTTAACCACTCCAAGGTAATGAATATATATTTTGATAATGTTTAATATTATATATAATTTAATTGATATTAATTAAGTTTTATTTCATATACTTTATAAAAATGTTATATTATTAAAATCTATTTTATATTAAATATTTAAAATGATTTATAAAAATATATTAAATTTAATAATATTAGAGGAAGTGGAACAAATGGCTTTGTACAAAGGAATTTATCACATATTCCTAATAGACCAAAAAGAGATTTTAAAGATTATAATGAAATGGCACCTCCGCCACCAGTGAAAAAAGTTGATAAATCAATAGCTGTTCATGATAAAAAAAGAGAAATCGAAATAAAATGCATAGAATTACAAGATGAACTTGAAGAAAAAGGAGAAAAAGAAGATGTTATTGTAGAAAAAGTTAGTAAATTAAGAAAAAAGTTAACTGAAGAATTAGAAAGTAAAATCAATAAAAAGGAAGAAGAAAATATTAAAGAATTGAAATCATTAAAAGAAATTGAAAATAAAAAAGTAATGGATGCATTTGGAATAAAAGAAGATGAATTTATCGAAGGTGCTTCACTTAATAAAGAATATCAAGAATTAAAAAAACAAGAAAGGATTATTGAAAGACAAAAGCGTGAAGAAGAAAGAGAGGAAAGAATGAAAAGGGAAGAGAAGAGAAGAAAAAGAGATAAGGAGGAAAGAGAAAGGCATTATGAAAGAAGAGATAGAGACAGAAGTAGAAGTAGAAGTAGAAGTAGAAGTAGAAGTAGAAGTAGAAATAGAAATAGAAATAGGAGTAGAAGTAGAAGCAGAAGCAGAGATAGACACTATGGAGAAAGAGAAAGAGATAGAAGTAGAGAAAGGCATCATGATGAAAAAAAAAGAAGACATCATCACCATCGTTAATTTATTAATTTCTTTTTTTTTCAAAAAAAAAAAAATTAAATTTTAAATTAAAAAATTTAATGAATTCAATTATATTATTTTTCACTATATTAATTTTAAATATGTTATAATATATACTAAAACAATCTAATTATTATTATTATTATTATTATTATTATTATTATTATTATTATTATTATTATTATTATTATTATTATTATTATTAAATAAATTTTTATAATTTTTATAATTAAATTATATAAATATGTGTATAGTAAAAATCTCTACCCAACAATAAACAAATTGTTCGTACTTACAATAAAAAAAATTAATAATTAATATAATAATTAATAATGTTAATAATATTTATTAATATTGAATTATAATTTAACTTTTTATTATATTTATTCTTTTTTATCTTTCTATTATAATATTCATTTATAATTTAATAGATTTATTTATTTATTTATTTATATTTATTTATTAAATACAAGCTTTAATTTTTAAATAATATCTTAAGATTTATTAATTATATAACTATTATAATATATATATATATATATATATATTTTATTATAATCATTACTTTCAATTTTTTAATTCTTTAATTATTTTATTTTACTATTTTATATTATTTTATAATTAATTTAAAACAAAAAACAAAAAGTATAAAAGATAAAAGATAAAAATAAACAATATATTAAGGTATCTTATTTTGGTGATGATGATAAATGATTAATAAATAAAGGTTTATCAGACTCGTTATTAACTGAAAGATTATTATCTGAGTTATAATGAACATTATCAACATTTTCATTTTTACTAGCATTATCATTTTTATTAGATTTAATATTTCCAGTTGAGTTTTGATGATGGATTATATTTACATATTTTGCTTTGAAATTAATATTGTCTTCATCATCATTATTGAAACTTTCGACAATAACATTTTCATTAATTAAATTATTAAAGTTTTTATTCATATTAAATGTCTCAGAAACCGAATTTATATCATTTTCACTTCCACCTTTATTTTCCAAAATTCTTGTTTTTTCATTATCATATTTAGTCTTAGTACTATTAAAACTATTACTTCTACTATTACTAAGATTAGGTTCTTCATTTCTTTTATCATCTTGATAAGTATTGACACTTTTATTCTTTAATAGATTTTTGATGATTGATGATACTTCACTTGTAACTTTACCAGAATTAATATCCAATGGTTGAGACAAAACTATATAATGATTTATTATTTTATTAATAAATCAGATTAAATAATTGTTTTTATTTATAAATTATATTTATAAACATGATATATATAACATAAATAAATGTATAATTAGAAATAAGATTAAAAAGAAATAATTAAATAAACAATTAAGATTTAATAACTTACTTTCATCAGATATTTCTTCTAATTGTTTATTCATACCCTTAGTAATTAAGAGAAGTTTTTGAGTTGATTTTTCCCATAATTCTTGTAATTTTTTTGGATCTTGACAAAACCTTTGGAAATGTTCGTGTAATAGATCAATATTTGTCAATGATGAAGAATTTAAACCTAAACTTGTAATATAATTTGTTGATATTGGTGATGAGTTTTCTGAATTACTATTTGAATAGGAAGTTTCAGATATTGTATTTAGATTTATATTATTATTATTATTAATGTTATTGTTATTATTATTATTTATATTTATATTATTATTATTATTTGGATTATTATTGCTATTATTGCCATTGGCATTAATATTATTATTATTACTATTATTATTACTATTATTATTACTACTATTATTACTATTACTATTATTACTATTATTATTAGTATTATTAGTATTGTTATTTGGATTTGAATTAATACTTGGATTTAAATTAATATTGCTCTTTCCTGAGTTATATAATGAATTATTAACCCAAAGGAATCGGGAATGGTCTTCTTCACAAATTTGTACAAATGCCATACCAGAGCGATGAACAAACTGAATATTTTTATTTTCAGGCTTTTCATAAGAATATTTTACTGGACGTTTAAATTGATGATCAGATTCTAGGTCAAGTACAAAACCAAAGTATTTTAATAATTCAGATTCATACCAATACATTGGTATTTCAATATCTCTTAATTGTAAAGGTTTAACATTTGTACTATTATTATTAGCATTTGTATTTGTACTGATATTACTGGTATTATTACTCTTTTTACTTTCTACAGACATTTCAGAATTGTTACTATTTTTTCTAATTTCAAAAAGATCACTACTACTAAGATTTTCTTTAATAGGCATTTTTTCTTTTTCATTATTATCATAGGTTGATAATGATAAACTATTATCTTTAATACTATTTGATCTTTCTAGCATTACACTATCATTAACACTATTCTTTCTATTGTCATTTTCACCATTGGTTATAGTTGAATCAGTCCTTACTAAATTAATTTTTCCTTTACCTGAATATGGTAAACTATTTTCAAGTTCTTGGAAAACTAAATCTATATTTGGAGGCAAGAGTGATAATTTAATTACACTAACAGATTGGAATGGATTAGCATTTGAATATTGTTGAATTTGTTGATATGGAGCTTCAACAAGTTTGAAACCACATCTTTCTGCAAATCTAGACCAACTCGTTAATTGATCTTCAATTAACCTTGCAGTGCATACTAACCAATGTAATTGGAAATGATAACAATTCATTGGATTATAAACAGTATCATAGTGTAGAGTAGCAACTTCACATCGATTACTCTTTTGCAATGGATCTACATCAATTATTAAAGACTGACTAAGCTTAAATGGGAGACGATCAAAATCGTCAATTGTATCATTACTATCTTGAAGATTTGCTTTTTGAGTTCTAAACCAACGCATTGCACCACGATCTGGATGATCTTTTGGGAGTGAAAATTCTGCTCTTAAACGATAGAAATAAAAACCATCAAGGAAGTGATGCTTTTTTGTTACATGTTCAAACATTCCCTTGTTCAATAAATGATTACCAAATTCAACTGCCTCTTCTCTAGTATCAATATCATGGAAAGATCTAATCATCCATTCTACAAAATCACTACCAATAAATGTTCTTTCATATACACGGAAATGCCAACGACGATCTCTACAAGGAACACCATCTGCGTGTTGCATTGCATGGGCAATTGATTCAATAGAAGAATTTTTAGATAACCTCTCCATTAATTGAACGGAACCACGACGATGAGAATGTCTTGATTCAGATAATTGAATTTGTCTCTTTAAATCTAATGGATTTGGTGTAAATGATGTTGTACTATATGTCGTAAATTGAATTTTTCTTAAAATATTAGATTTATTAATACGCTTTAGGTTTAATGATTGATCACGATCATTTCTATCATTATGTTGATTTAATTTTAATTTTTCAAAGACATCTATGAATTTTGAAAAACCAGCAATTCTAAGTTCTTCTTCATCAAGTTGTTCATTTGTTGGATTAAGAAGTGTACTATTTTGAGGAACGGTATCTAATGGAATTAAAATAAATCTTGCACTTAAAAATTCCAAAGAATCTGCTGTATCTTTTTGACTACCAGAAATAAAATGATCAAGATAATTCCAATTATAAGTTGCTAATGAAGGATACTTAAAGGTAATTGTTCTAGTTTGATAAAAATCTTGACTTTTTGGCCAAATTGAACATTTATATGTAATAGGATTTGTGGAATAGCTTATTTTTCTCACGTATCTTTTAATTTCAATATTTTGACGAGTCGAATCATAATAAAGTTTATGTAAATGATCGCCTAAACTTAAATAATATTGTTGTTTAGATATTGATTGAGGCCACGTTCCTTCATCTTTAAAACTATTTGGATATTTTCTATTATCAACACTATTATTGGTATAATCTGAAACATTAGATTGCTTTATATGCATATTATTAGTAATATTTGAAATTATTAACTGGAAACCTTTGCTTAATCTTTGTGAAATCATTTCTTTTAATAAACTATCAATTCTTTTTATAAAGTTTAATGAATCATCTGAATTTTCTGGGTATAAAATATATTCATCATCAGGAGCCAATGCATAGGTATATTCTTCATAATAATCTCTTAAATCATCTTGTTTTGGAAAGAAGTCAGTTGTTAATGGGAGACAAGCTGGTGTACAAAGAGATTTCCATTTCATTGTAGCTTTATTAGAAGTTGGCTCCATTGATTTTGGAAAAACATGATGCCAACGACATATATGTGAACTTAGTCTCATTTTATTTTTTGTTGGATTGCAAGGATTAATATAATTTTGTTTTATATGTCTTATAGTTCCAGGTTTTCCAGGTGATAACTTAACTATATGCTTTGAAGTATCATTTTGAGGTGAACAAAACTTCAAAGATTCTGATATACTATTGCGATTATCTGTATCTCTATAACTTCCTGTACAATTATTATACCTTGTTGAATGTTTAATACAAATTGGTGCAACTTGTGTATTTTTCGATGTATCTGTTGTTACACTATTAGCGTCACCTTTATTATTAATATAGATTTGTAAGAATTAATTATTATTAATTATTTAATTTTGTTAACATTAGAAATAATTATAAATACCAAATAAAGTAAAAATAACAAACAAATAATAATAATACTAATAATAATAATAAAATATAAAATATATATATATCAAAATTAAAAATTAAATACCAGTTGTATTATCTACTTCAGATAAAACTCTTATATGATCAAAATCAATATTGATATTACTTGTAAATGATTTAGGTCTTTCACGCTCTCCTCCAAAACTTTTTCTAAAAGATTTAGTATTCGTTAAATTGAGATTTGATACTCCAGTAGTTGTAGGATTAACCATAGAAATTTCATTTTTTTGTAATTCCAATTTATTTTTTATATGAGCATTGTGAATTATACTATTTCCATTTGTTCCAAAACTCGACGCAATATTAACTTCACTATTAGCATAATCTTAATCAATAATATTAATTTTAATTTTAATATTATATAAATAAATATATAAATAAATTATAATTAATAATTTTTACATATTTAAAAAAATATAAAATATAATTTAAATTTATATATATATATATATATATATATTTACTTGAAGAATTAGAATTATTAATTTTTATTGATGTTGTTGATCTTATAGGCTCTAATCTTAAATTATTTTCAATATATAATCTACTATCATTTGAATGACGTATATCATTACGACGTGATACAGAAGAAGTTGCAGATGCACTATCTTTTAATATTTTATTTCTTTGAGAAACAATTGGGTTCTCATCACGATTATCAATACTACGATTAGAATCAGAAACTTTAATAGGATTAGTAACAGAATAAGTATTATCTGGGGTGATATTATGACTAGAATTCGCTATTCTTGCATTAAATCTTGTTCTTGAGTGTGATTTTTGATCATAATGAAAAAGTCCTTCATCATAACGATCATAATCAATAGTACTTTGATCAGGTTCAATAGAAGAATTAATTTTTTCGGATGGATTAGAATCAAGATATGGAATCAAAATAGAAGAGCCCGCTTGTTCTGTTATACCCATCATTTGAACATCATACATTTTACAACGTAATAAAAATTGATGATTATTAGAATTAGAATTATTATTTTTGTCTTCAGTATCTTGATTATTATTCCAAAAACTGCAATCAATCCAATATGGAATATTATAAAATATATGTTCCGGATTATCATTATTTGGATCGTCGAAATAAAGAGGATCCCATACATCCACTTTTTTTTCTGAAGATTCTCCTGGCTTTTCGAAAGATTCATTTTTATGTAATTTTCTTTCGTTAAATGATGATAAAGAATTATCAACGCTTTCTTGATTAGTATTTAAAGATAATTCTTTTGAGTAATATTGCATTAAAGGAACAAGATAGAGTGGTGGCCTAGAAAGACATACTAAATCAAGACTAACACCATTATCAATCATTCTTTGTGTCGTTAATCTTAAAAGTTTTTTATCTACTTCAAATATACCAGTTCCTGGGGTAACAACAACAATAGAAAGCCCCGTTCTTAAAATATTTCTATCCATATAATGTTTATCAAATGGATTAAGAGCTAGATTAATTGCTTCTAATACATTACCTTCACATGCTGGTGAATTATTTCCAGATAAAATAGTTGAACCGTTTTCTGACCTTTGTAATATATCTTTTTGAAATTGAACAAATTCACGTTTTAATATTGTAAGCATGGAAAAAGAATCCATTCTTGTTTCAAAATCAATTACAACTCTATAAAAATCTTTATATGGTCGATTTAATGAATCATATAATATAGCATTATCATTTTCTGGTGCTTCATCAATATGATTATAAAAAATACGAGAAAATAATATAATTGATATTGTATGATTAGTATTACTTTCTGTCCATTTTTTAAATAATGTTGGAAAGAATCCTGTTAAAGCTTTTTCATAAAAAAGTTCACCATCTTCATCAAAATCCCACATTTCTCTACTCATTTGTATAAATATATAAAATTTTGATGATTCAGATCTAAATATAGTTTTAGTTGAATTTGTAATATAACCACATGCAACCTTTTTATTTTTAATATTATTATTATTAATTAATATTTATTAATAATTTTATTATTATTATTATTATCATTATCATTATTATTATTATTTATTAATTATTAATTATTTAAAATATTAAAATAAATGATGTTCATTTAATAAATAGAAAATATGTAATCATTACTTTTTTTCCATTAACAAGAATTTTTTTAACTTGAGCTCTTAATAAACCAGCATATGAAATATTCTTTCCCACATAAACACATGTTCCTTCTAAAGCTAATTTAAATCTCCACATATCCCCACGACTTATATATTGATCTCTAAATGTTACTTCAATATAGTCTGCAGTTACTTCAGAAAAATCTATCTTTTTATAGTTAATATATATTATTTATTTTATACGTTTTAAATTATTCAATACAAAAATATTTATAAATCAATTATATATTTAATTCTATTTATGAGAATTACTTTTCTAACAACAACATCTGTTCTTGCTTGTAATTCGAATAACGATGCAATGTGATTTGCAACAGAAATCTTTCATTTTAGTAAATATTTATATTATTTAATATATATATGCACGTATATTTAAAATTCATTTTTAAATACTTTATTATTATAAATTTATAAGTATAATTAAATTATTACTTGTAATTGAGGTTGCCTTATACTAATGTCTTTATCAATATTACTGACTTGAATAATTAATCTTCTACATTCAATTGGTAAAGAATGTATCAAATCTGCTACAGCATGTTTATGTTTTTGATTATTATTAATGTATTTTGAGTTCGAATTATTACGATTATTCCAATTATTATTTGAAGGTCCAGTTGATTCAGGGTGAAAAATCTCCAATAAATCTCCTGAATTAATATTTGGAAAATGTTCCTGATTTATAACAACATCTTGTTTAGAAAAACGTTCATCATGAACATACAAATTATATAATTTTTTTGGATTTGTTTTCATTTTTGTGTTTGATATTAATCCTGAAGTCACATCGAGATAATTTTGAACTTTGTCTTTTTTATTATTTGAAGTTACTGGCATATTGTTTTTAATATTTATTTACATTTATATATAAATATAAATATATATATATTTTAATATTGTATAAGGTTTTAATATTATTATTATTATTATTATTATTTAAATAATATTATTTTATTCATTTAAAATAATAATAATAATAATAATAATAATAATAATAATAAAATTTGTTAAATAAGATTTTAAACAATTATATTTATAATTTTTAAAAGATAGCAATTATAAAGCAAAGAAAATTTTATAAATATTACATTTAATATAAAAAACGATTGTTGTAAATTTAATTAAATTTAATAAAGTCTGAATATATATTGTTATTTGAAAATTTTATATTAAATAACAATATTGGGTTAGGTTTTAAAATAAACTTATTAATAATAAAAATTTTATAATTGTTGATTGTAAATATATATACCTGATTTATTACATAAATAAATGTACAAAAATTGTTATATTTCTATTGGATTTTTAAATTAATATATATAAAATTATTTCAAAAACTTTTTGTTTCTTAAAATAAAAATAAAACATAATTCTATTTGCCTATATATATTATTAATTGAAAAAAATTTATCAAATATTCAGAATCAATAAATTATTAAATTCTTAAAAAAAGGGAAAAGTTAATGGATGTTAATATATAAAATTAATTATTTATTTGGACTTAACGAATAATATAATGATACTTTACTAACTTATTTAACTATGTCCATTGTTTTACTAATTTATTTTAAAAGTAACTTAATACTAATATAAATTACTACCATAGTGTTAGTGATATCCAACAAATATAAATGAATATGGAAAATCAGATTCTGAATTTATTTATAGGAGTATCTTTATTATTTTATTACTTTTAATAATTAATTATAATTGAAGTCATTATTCATAAAGAGGGTGTAAGTATTATAATTTCACTTTATTTATGTTTAATGAGGTTAAATAAGATCAATTATTTTCATTTAATTCTTTATATACATATAAAAAATATTACTATTAATAATAGCTAAAGTATATTCATTGAAATTTTCTAATATATATTTATCTTAATTATAACTGTCCATAAGAAACATTTTTAAAAATACATATATTTATCTAACAATAATGATGAGAATTAAATAAAAACAGATACTTTTAATTTTAATTATAAAAAAACAAGAACAAAATAAAATTATAATTTAATGAATGAATAAATGAATGAATAAATAAATATATACATAAATACATAAATAAATAAATAATAATAATAATAATAAAAAAAAAAAAAAAAAAAAAAAAAAAGGAAAAACTATATAATTTTTTAATTTATTATATTTTATTTATATTTTTATATTTGAAAATTTTAATTATCCCCCTTTTTTTTGTGTTATTATTATAATTATATATATATACTTTTCTTTTTTGTACACTGTTTATGTTTAATGTATTGTTTTAATTCATTATTTGATAATTTTTATTTTATTACTTTAAACTTATATATAATTTGTTTTATTTTGAATATAAAACTTCATTTTCTATTTATTTTTTTAAACTTATTTTCTTTTTTTTATTTTTATTTTTATTTATTTTTCGTTTACTATTATATGTATATTATTATATTATTATTTATTTATATTTTATCTTCATTTTTTGTTTAATAAATTTATATATTATATATTTTATTTATAGAGCAAAATATAAAAACGAAATAAAATAAATTTAAATGTATTTTAATTATATATTTTTATTATTTATAATTGCTTTTTTTTTTTTTTTTTTTTTTTTTTTTTTTTTTTTTATAAAAAAAATATATATATATAATAAAGTATTTTTAAAACAATATATATAAATATATACTTTTATATACTTTTCAAAATGAAAAATTATTTATTAATGTGTTGTAAATTTTTATATGTTATTAAATATTATTAATATATATATATATAAAGCTTTTTTAATTTAAATAGAATTTATCTTTATATATATATATTTATTTTATATTGTCTTTAAAATTTTATATTAATATAAATTAATTTTATTATATATTATAAATATAAAAATTTTATAAAAATTTTTATATTTATAAAAGAATTAATAAAGAATATATATATTGTATATAATCATTTTAAACTAAAATTTATATGATACTATTTAACTTGAATTCTTTATATATACGCTTCTATCTTCATAACACATTCACTTTATTGATTACTTTCTTGTTTCTGTTGTTGAGTGCTATTATTTTGATTTGCTTGTTGGTCCTATTATATAATAAAAAATATTTTTTAATAATATTTATAATAAGTAATTTGAATCTATTATATTTATTATATTCTTAAAATGTTAATATCATAATATAATTACTTGATTTTTTTGTCTGTTATTATTATTATTATAGTAGTTTCTATAGTTATTTCTGTGATATCCTCCATTATTACGGTTGTAATTTCTACCTCTGTATGTGTGATAATTATTTCTTCTGTATCCACGATGTCCACCACGATTAACAGTAGCTTGTCCGAATGTTTCCATATTAAGTTTACGTTCTTCATATTGTTTGGCTCTACGATCAAACCTTTTTATGTATTTAAATATTTAGAATTAAAATTTTAATTTCATTTACTTTTATATTAGATTACTTACTTCTTTCCTTGTTCTTCAGCTCTATCCTTACTTTCACAAGAAATATTATCAAAGAATGAGGAAGATTTGTTGTAGAAATTTTCTTGAGTTTTTTCTTCAGTACCATTTTCTTCTTGAGCATCACCATTTTGTGAATTTCCATCTTCAGCTTGTTCCTTCTTTTCATTCTTGTCAGCTTCTTTGTTTGAAAGTTCTTTAAATTTTGCATTTGCTGATTCAAAATCGAAGTCAGAATCTGGAAGTGAGATGTGTTTTGAGTTATTCCAGTTACGACGGCCACGTTGGTTTACACCTCTACGATAGTTATTTTGACGATTACTTCTTTGGAATCTATTATTATTGTAATTTCTGTTGTAATTGTTCGAATTATTTTGTGAACGATTATTATCTATAAAATAATAAATTTATATAAATTAATGTTTATAATAATCGAAAATTTTTTATTTTTTTATATAATACATACTTTTGTCGTTTTGTTGATTATTACTTTCTGTTTTTTCAGCTACAGCTTTAGCTGGTTGTGAAGTAGCTTCATCCTTTGCTTTAGCATTAGTATCATTAGCTAAATTTAATTTTTCCATACCTGCAATGATATTATTTTGGTCAGGTGCTTGCTCATTTGTTTTTAATAAAGAAGCAGCAGGCTTATTTTATTGTTATTATTAATATATTTAATAATTAATTATATATATATTATTGATTTTTATATTCAAATATTTCATATTATATTTATATATTTACTTGTTGTTGTTGTTGTAATTGTTGTTGCCATAATTGTTGTTGGTATAATTGAAGCATATATGGATTTATACCATTTAATTGGAGTTGAAGATTTGGTTGTAACATATTTCCTCCATCAACTAAACCTTGCATCATTGAAAAACCTGGAGGTATTGTTGAAGCAGAAGGTGCAGTAGTCTATAATATTTATCATATTAATTATTCGTCAATGTTTAAAATTTTAATTAATTTTTAGGTCATCTATCTATTTAATTATTAAAATAAATAATCAATATTTACTCCTAAAATAGCTGGATCCTTTGGTACTTGAACTTGTGATCTTTGTGGGGCTTCGCATACTTGTAAATCTTTGATATCACTACCACGAAAAACAATGTATTCATAAATTTGATCTGTACCACTAATTTCTTCACTCTTATTCTTTTTTCTACCTTCAGTACCATAAGAACGAACTAATTATTGTTTAAATATAATTAATATTAACAAGAATTTTTCATGTAGTCTCTTAATTTATATTATAATATTTTTTTTAAATATTTATGGTAAACATAAATAATCACTTTTAAAAATAATTATTTTTATTATTATCCAAATTTTACAATATTATAATTATTTTGATTGTTCTAATTTTATATAAGATATTTGTCCTTAATGTCATTTTATTTCATATATCATTTACAATTATATTTATTTCTCTTTTTTATCATTTATTATTTTTACTATTATATGCATAAGTTCAAATACTAAAACAAAAGTACTCATCCTGTTCAAATTACCTTGTTCTAATGATACTGTTGAGTCTTGTTGATTTATTGAATGTAAGGTACCAACATATCTAATATCAGACTTTGAAATTAAGCTGATTTTGCTTCCGGCATAAGGTATTGAAGCAGAACTCATTGTATACTATTAAATTATATAATAAATAAAGAATAAATATTAATTTAAAACTTTTTGATCTTTCGTATAGTATTTTACTATTACAATCTATAAATTATATAAATATTTTTTCTATTATTCATTATCCAAAAAACTTGATTTGTATATAAACTTTATTTATTTTTTATGTATAATTATTACATGTATTAAAATTTTAAATATGGATTGTTCATCAATAATACATCATATTTTACATTTATACTTTAATTTATTTACATTGTTACTTTTTTTTTCTATTTTTTTTTCTATAATATTTTAATTAAAATAATAAAGTAACTTTTATTGCTTTGATCTTGTATAAGGATTAAAATTTTGTTTATACGCATTTATTTATTTACTTTTTCATTTATTTCAATACTTTTGTTTATTTCCATTAACTTAAAATATATTAGTGTCATTTATATTGTAATTATTTTTTTTATTTTTATTTTTTTTTTCTTCACTTTTATTTGATTTCTTCTTTTCTTCTTATTATTTATTTACATTATTTCATTCTTTAATTTTTTTTTTAATTATCAATCTAATTTTTTTAATTAAAAATTATAATTATTTACTTTATTATTCTTAAGTGTTATGTTTATGTTTTATTATATAAAATAATATATGAAAACAAAATTAAAAAGTTTTGCTTCTAAGCACAAAAACTTTTTATTAATCTATCCGTTATTAATTTTAGTAATTCAATAAACGTTAAGAGTACTTTTGTTTATTTATATTATATAAACAAGAGTAATAAAAAAATATGTAAGAAAAATAAAGTATCAAAATAAATATACTAAAATTATATATAATTTAAAACTTAATAAAATTAATATGTAAATAATATATTTTACAATATAAATTTAATATATTTTTATGAACTATAATATTCTCTCTAATTATTTAATTATGTAAATTAATATTATAGCTATATTATTAATTACTTGACAATAAGAATTTATATTTTGTATATATAAGTAAAAAAATTATAAAATTGTTTATTAAAAATATTAAGTATTATCCATTATAATAAATAATTTATTAAAAATGTGAACTTCAAGTAATTTTTATAAATGCAAACAGTTTATTCTTTAATATATATTAATAAATATACAAATATATAAGTAATAATATTAATATTAATTGATTGATAATATTGTTTAAACAAATCATTCACTAGTATTTTTTTTTTATTTACTTTAAAAGAAAAAATGATAAAAAATATAAAATATATCAATACATTAATTTATGTTTGAATTAAATTTATATGTTATGTATTAATATTAAATCAATACGTATAAAAATCAATTATAGAATTTCTAATTATTATATGTGCTGTATAAATATGATTATACTAAATATATATCTATATATTTTTTAAAATAAATAATATATGTTATTCAATAAGTTATATAAGTTAGTGTTTTAATTAATTATTTTAATTAACAAATATAAATTAATTTTTTTTTGGTTAATAAGAAAATTTTTTAAAAAATTATATTATGTATATATTACATAATTTGAGGGTTATGATTTATGATTTACTATATATTAGAATAAGAAATGATGCTTTTTTTTTTATACAAATGTTCATTTATATATATTTAGTAAAATTATTTCATTTTATAAATTAAATAAATAAAAAAAATAATAAATAAATATAAATAATAAATAAATGAATATATATTTATATAATACATACATCAAAAAATAATAAATAAATATAAATAATAAATAAATGAATATATATTTATATAATACATACATCAATGGATAAAATCAAAATTATTAATATAAAAATTAAAAAGTGTATTGTGTATTATTTAAAAAGAGATTAAGTTTTTGTGAATATTTATAATTTAAAATTTATATACTAAAATATATTAATATATCGTATATGAAATATTATTAATCATATAATATTAATAACAGTAAATAATTGTAATTTATTAAATGAATAAAAGTGCTGGTATATTAATATATTTAAAATATTTATAAGTATATAGTAATAAGATCATTTTTTTACTCGTAAATGTATAATTTAAAGTTAAAATTGGCATTTTATTCCATTATTACTATTAAATGAAAAAAAAATAATATGATAGTTTTTTATAATATTTTTAATGAATTAGTTTTAATGAATGAATGAATAAATAAATAAATAATATTAAAAATATTATAAAACTATTTAATAATTCTGAAAAAGTTTACATTAATTTAAAATTTATAAAAATAATTATTATATCTTTATTAAAAACAAATCACATGATTTATTTTTAATATATATATTTTGATTAAAAAATTAACAAAACTTTAATATATATATATATATTTTTTAATATTAATATATAAATCTAAAGAAATTTTGTGGTAGTTTTATAAATACATTATTTAATTAGTTATAATATATTCAATATGGAATATTTTTTTAAAAAATAACCAGTTAATATATAAATATTAATTTAAAATTAGATATATGAATGTATTCATATTTTATGTGCACTTTTTTTTTTTTTTTTTTTTTTTAAGGTAGTATTATTAAATAATAAAAATAATATATTTAAATTCTTATACTATATTATTATTAAATATTTACATTGAATTATTGTATATTTTTATTTTATTTTATTTTTTTTTCGATAATAATAATATTTAAATATAATAAAATTAATTCATAGAATTAAATGTTTATTTATAGTTTTTTTTAAAAAAATAAAAATTTAATTTATATAAAATAAAATGGATGTCACAAAAAAAGTTTCTTCAAATTATGAAAAAGGAAGAGCGAGAATAGAACAAATCTTGAGGGAAAGATCCCTATATCGAATATTAGGGGTTGAATCTGATGCCACAACAGAAGAGATAAGAAAGTCTTATTTAAGAACAAGTAGACTTATTCATCCTGATAAATTTCATAATGATGAAGATGCAACAAGAGCATTTCAAATGGCTGCAGCAGGTAAATTAAAATAAATATATAATTTTAAGATATTATATTTATTGAATAAATAATCTATTATTATTCTACTTTATTTTTTATTTCATATAATTTACAATTTAAATTTTTTGAATAAATATTTTTAAAGCATATGAAACATTGAAAAATCCAACTCTTAGAAGGCAATATGATTTAATAGGAAAGCTTGGTAATGAAGATGGTTCAGAAGCTTCATTTACAAATATATTGACACAAATATTAAATGAAATGTTCAATGGTAATTTTGATGATATAATGGAAACAATGGAATTTTTGACAAATTGTGAAATAAATAGAGATTATCAGTAACTATTATATTTTTATTTAATATTTTAAAATTATTATTATTAAATATTTTAAATAATAATTATCATATATAAATTTATATATGAAGAAATATATTTAGTGAAGTTCAAGATTATTTAGTAATTGGAAAAAAATGTTGGACAGCAGCAAAAGGGGAATTAAAACAAATTTATCAATTACAATGCAAACTAAGAACATTAAGTTATTTTGACGTATTAGGTCGTTTGGAATTAGCATTGGAATTAACTGAAATATTTTTATCACTTCCTATAATTATACATACTGCGGGAAGTGCAAATATTAATAAAAGACTTTTAAATTTACTTAATCAATTAGTTATTGCATTAAATTATTCAGAAAAAGGAGTAACTACAATAGATAATTGGTTAAAAGAAAAATGGGGTGTTATAGTAAAAATAACAAACTCAGCTAAAAAAGAAAAACAAGATTAAATATATTTAATCTAAAATGGTATAACTTTCTCATATATATAACTGCTAAAACTAATATTTTTAATTTAAAATCGTTTATCAATAATTAAACAAATTTCAATAATATAATATAATTTTTATTATAAAAAAACAAAACACAAAAAAACAAAACAAAAAAACAAAAAAACAAAAAAACAAAAAAAAAAAAGATTTTTTTTTTTTAATTTCATATTATTATTATTATTTATTTATTTATTTATTTGTTTTGTAGTAATAATAATGAAATAATAAATATGAACCATATATATTAAAATAAAGAAATAATAAATAAGAAATATTTATATTAATATTTTTATTATATCATAATTTTATTTATTTGGTAAATACAAAATATAGTTATACAACAGATCCAATTAGTATTAAATAAAAATAATAAAATAAATATCAAATAAGTAAATAATAGAAGCAATGTATATATATATATATATATAATTTACAACAAAAAACAGATTAAATAATTTAAAAAATTAAACAATCAATAATAAAAAAAAATATTATATTTAAATAACAATATTCTTCTAGTATTAAATAAATAATAAAAAATATTGTAAATATCCATCATATCATAATATCATACTATCCTATCTGAATAAAATATTAATTTTAGTTTTTATTTATGAGAATTATTTTTTATTAAAAAACATATTAATATATATATAAATAAAAATTTTAAATAATATAATAATATGATAATATATATGTATATATTTTAAATTCTAAAAATTCTTTAAAGTGTATACTTAAGGGTTTTTTTTTATTATTGTTTGCAAATTATAAATTTTCCAAGAAAAAAAAAAAAAAAAGAGGAAAGAAGAACTACAAAAAGTTAAAATAGTTTTTAATAAATAAAATTTATATTACTAATTTTTATATTTTTTATGTGTAAAATAGTTTATTGTCATTAATTTTTAATTTAATTTGATTTGATTTAATATATATATATTTTTATTTTTATTTTATTTCATTTTCTTTTTTTTTTTACATAAAGTACAGATAAATCATGCCTTATCTTTAATATACTTAATTCATTTTTCTTTTCCTATGAATTATTTCTTTCAAGACATCATCATCATCAAAGTATGGTTTAACATTTATTATTTTATTTTATAAATAAATATGAATAAATTAATTATTTATGTATATTATATATAAAAATGTAATATATATTTTTTTCAATATATAATATTATATAATATATATCAATGTTAATAGGTTTATTATATAATTATTATTTAATTGGATATTTAATAAAAAAGTTACTATTAAAGTTATCAATTAATTATATATAATTCTAGATTAATCAAAATGAAAAAAAAAAATCCTATATATATGGGGGATCGTTCATTTCGCAATGCGAAATGCACTAGATTCATATATATATATATATATCAATAATGATATTTGAATAAATATTATTTTAATTTTTAAATTCGGGTTTTTTATATTATTGAAACATTTTTTTTCTATATATTATTATGAATTCTTTTATCGTAAATAAATATATCATTTTTTACTAATTGGATAATATTATTTGTATTTTGAGATTAAAACAGATTACTCTATATATTTTTTAATTTATATTAAAATAAAAAGTAAAAATTATATTTTTAATAAATAATAAAAATATATCTTTATGTTAGTTAATAGGTAATATTTATTAAATTTTATTAATCATTATATTAATATAAATAATTAATATCTAATTTATTTTGGTTTTCAGTTTTAAACTTCAATAATAAAAAAAAAATCTCTTATGAAATTCATTAAAACCATTTAGATACTAACAAAATTTTATTTCATTTTAAATATATATTAAATTTGGGAGTGGTATTTCACCAAATTTTTTGAAAGTATGTGGCGTATTAGAATATGTTGCATTTCGCCAAATTGGAAATTAATAAATAAATAGATCAATAAATTAATTGCCACATTATAAATTTTTTTAATCAATAAATAAATAATTAAATAAATAATAAAAATCATTTTTGAAATAAGTCTTTAAATATTTTATTATAAAATATATATTTTTTTTTTTAAATAAATAATAAATAATAAATAATAAATAATAAATAATAAATAATAAATAATAAATAATAAATAATAAATAATAAATAATAAATAATAAATAATAAATAATAAATAATAAATAATAAATAAATAATAACAAATAATAAATATAATAAAAAATTAATAATTAATAATTAATAAAACAATAAATAAATAAATAAATAATAAATAAATAAATATTTTATTTTTCTAATTAAAAAAATTGAATAATTAACTCTAATATTTTATTCAAAATAAATATAAATATTTCAAATATTAAGCAGTAAAAATAATATTTTCATATATACGTCATATTACTGTTATATTAAAAAATTATATATTATTAATTCTGAATAATAAATAATTTAATATAAGTAATAAATTACTAAATAACTAAATATATGATTATAATTTTATTTTTTAAATATTAAATATAAAATCATTTTATGGATACTTTTAAAATCTATAATAAATTTATTTATTATTAAAAAATTTTATTGGAAATGAAGGAAAATATTAGAATTGAAATAAGTGAAACAAATCGAGGAAAAATGCAAAATTATTATTAACAGAAAATATAAATTTAATTTTTCAATTGAAAAGAAAGATAATTCAAAGGTATATGGATACACTGAATATAGAACTTCAAATGAATTTAAATCTTTTATTATTTTAAATGATAAGATGGAGATTTTAGAATATGAAAGTCAACATAATCATCTTGAAAAAGAATACGAAACATCTAAATCAATAGTAAAGCATAAAATCAAAGAAACAATAAGAAAAAGTCCTTTTTCTTTGGATATTAGACCAAAGAGTATATTTGATGAAATTTCTCAGGACATCAGATTAATATGTCCTGAATTTAACTCTATTAGAACCCAAACAATAAGAAGTCAAAATAAGCAATTACCTCCTGACATAACAACTTTTGAAGAAATTCCAGAGGAATCAGAATATTATAAAACAGAAAATGGTGATAATTTTATGTTATTAAAAAATCCTAATTTAATAATTTTTCAATCTCTATTCCAAGCAAAGCTATTCACACAATATAATAAAAATATATTTGCACATGGTACATTTTATATTGCGCCAAAATTTAATTATCAAGTGCTCATTACTTGAACATATGTTGAAAAAATAAATAGTTTTTACACTACTTCAATTTCAATATTAAAAAATAAAAAACAATCCACTTACGAACCATTATTTAAAGAAATAAAAAAAATGCAAGTAAATTTAAAAACAATATAATTATTTCTCCAATTAATTTTCATTGTGACTTTGAAAAAGGCATATCAAATTCAGCAAAAAAAATTTTTCCTCATATAAATATCAAATATTGTGTTTGGCACTTTAAAAGATCATTAGAAATTCAAAAAACAGATTATGTTCTAATGAAATTGATAATAATTATAATTTATATACTTATTATAGAACTACTTCAAATTTTCCATTTATTAACCCTATTTATATACCACGCATTTACTCAAAAATAAAAAATAACATGCAAAAAAAATGAATATAATAATTTTTTAGAATTTCTAGAATATTTTAAAATCAACTATTTAAATAAATATTATGCAAATAACTGGAATTATTATAACAGTATAGAACACATTACAAATAATGCATCAGAATCTTTTAATAATTATTTAAATAATCTTTTCCCAAAAAAACCTACTTTTTATAAATTAATAATAATAGCATTAAAGAAAGAAGAAGCCTTATCATATAATGATTACGAAAGGAGAATTAGAGGTTTTTTTAAAAAAAATAAAAACCATTAATAGAACTGACGAAATCAAGGCTTTAATTGAATATTATAAAAATAAGGAAGAAAAATTAATTTGTATTGGATGCGATGATGATGATATAGTTGAATTATAGTACGATTGTTTAATTTATTTAAATAATATAAAATACTAATTTTTTATAAATTAGTATTTTTCTAACCTTTTTTAATTAAGATTATAATTTTGAAAGATATTATTTTTCAGTTTTTTTTATAAATTAAATCATAATTAAAACTGTTCCGTTTAATAATAGTTATTTTTTTTATTAATATTAATATCAATATTTTATAGTATTTTTTTTATTAATATCAATATCAATATTTTATAGTATTTTTTTTATTAATATCTATATTAGTATTAAATAGTATTTTTTTATTAATATCAATATCAATATTAAATAGTATCTTTTTATTAATATCTATATTAATATTGTATAGTTTTTTTATTATTAATATCAATATCAATATTATATAGTTTTTTATTTTATTAACATATTTATTTTTTTTTTATTTAATTTTATTTATTTATTTATTTATTTTATTTACTTATATGTTTATTTTTTAAAAATTTTTAAGCCACATTTTGCGAAATACACACCATTTCATATATTTCATATATTAAAGCAATTACTATATACCTATAATATAGTGTCAGATGTACCATGATAGTAGTGTGTGTAGTATCTATATATGTGTATGTTGTATATATTATTAATAAGAATAAAAATAAGAAGTAGAAATTTATGAAATAAATTTAATGTTATATTAGATTAAATTAATATATGATTCATAACATGTAATACATTAATTCAATATATTAACTATAATCTTAAAATAGCCACTACGCTACTAATTGATTTACTTTAATTGTAAATCAAAGTTTAATTACTAATACATTAATAAGCATTTCTGACGTATTTGAATTTATTTAAGTTAGTAATTTCTATTTATTTAATAATAATTATCAATTATTCATTAATTCAATTATTTTTACTTTTTTTTTTTTTTTTTTCTTTGCTTTTTGTCAAGTTAAAGAAAATAGAGATTTAATAATACTATTAATAAATTAAAAAAAAATATAAATAATTTAAAAAAATTAAAAATTAAAAAATAAAACAAAACAAAACAAAACAAAATAAAACAAAACAAAACAAAACTAAAAAAAAATAAACTAAACTAAGCTAAAAGATAAAATACAATAAAACAAAACTAAAAGATAAAATACAATAAAACAAAACTAAAAGATAAAATAAAATAAACCAAAACTAAAAGATAAAAAAAGATAAAATAAAATAAAATAATATATATATAAAAGTATTTAAAGTATTTAATAGGTAAAAATTTTAATTATAAATAATTTTATTGGATTTAAAGTAAATTTAATACTATTTTATTTAAATAATTAATCTTTATATAATATAGTTGTAACATCTTAAATTATTATTAATTTATTTATAATATTATATAAATAAATATATTTAATGTATAGAAAAATAAAGAAATTATAAAATGATAATAGTTTTATATATTTAAAGAAATAATAATGAGAAGAATGATTTTTATTGAAAAATATAATATAATAATAAATATATAAATTAAATAACAAATATTATAAAAAATATTAAATTTTATAATAATTAATCTAAGAAAATACAAAATAAAAACAAAGATATGTTGCAGCTTTATAAAAGTTTTTTAATAATAATAACAACAATAATAATAATAATAATAATAATAATAATAATAATAATAATAATAATAATAATAATAATAAATATTAAGAGTTAGGGATTTAGTGTTTATTATTATGTCAACTTTATTAATATTTTTTATGATAGAGTTACAAAAATAATTCTGAATTGTATCAATACATTATGTCTTGTACATTATAATGATTGTATTACACTATTTTACATTTATCACGTATTTCACATATATTTATAAAAATTAATAAGAAATTTTTTTAGATAAAATATATAAATAAAAAATATTCTATATAAAAAAATTTTTTTACTATTTATTTGTATATTAAAATATACTAATAAATATATTTATTATACATCTTTTTTAAATTTTTATTCATATTATTATACTATTTAAAATCAAAAAGTAATAATTAGTATTAAATTTTATTATAATTTAAAAAATATTAAATATTTTTTTAAATATTATAATATAATAATCATTTATATACTAGAAGAAATATATCAAAATGGAAGAGCAAGAACTTAGAAAAAGAATAAATATTCCTTTAAAAGATGAAATTGCTGAAGAAAAATTACCTTTGATTCAAGATGATGATGATAAAAAGTTAAAAGAAAAAAAAGCACTTAATGCTAAAGTAAATAAAAATAAGGAAAAATTTAATTAAATAAATTGAATTTAAATTAAATTAAATTAAATTATTTTTATTATTTTTAAGTTGAAAATTATTGATTTATAAAAATCAAACTTTCTTAATAATATTCTATTAGGTTAAAGCAGAAAAGAAGAAACAAATTATTATTGTTGCTGTCATAACGGTTCTTAGTTTATTTTCAAGATACTACAAAATAGCAAAGGCAAATGTTGTAGTGTAAATACGGATAATTTAAAATAATATATACTATTTTTAAGATAAAGTTAAAGACTAATTTATATATTTAATAATATTTTCAATTTTATTGTTTAAATATTATTTTTTAAATATTATTTTTTAACTTAATTATAGATGGGATGAAGCTCACTTTGGGTATATTTTTTTAAATATTATATTAATATAATATCTTCGTAAATATATTTATTAATTAATAATTGATATATTATAATAGTTCATTTGCATCCGAATACATCAAACGTACTTTCTATTTTGATGTTCACCCACCTCTCGGTAAAATGTTAATTGCATTAGCTGGTTGGCTTTGTGGATATGATGGTCAATTTGATTGGGATTCCTCTAAAGTTTTTCCAGAAAATGTTAACTATGTTTTTATGAGAGTATACTGCGCCACTTTTGGAGCTTTAATGGCACCATTAGCTTATTTAACTGCTAGAGAATTACATTTTTCTCAACTTACATGTATTATGGTTGGTCTTATGGTAATTTGTGAAAATGCATTTCTTACTATTTCAAAGTTTGTTTTATTAGATCCATTCCTTCTGTTCTTCACTGCTTTAACATTTTATTTCTTAACAAGGTTTAAGAATGCAAGAGAAAAGTAATTAATTTAATAATAATATTATTATTCTAATTTTCTTTTATATTATAACACATTTTTAATATTTGATAATAATTTATTATAATTATATTATTTAATAATTTTTAATTTAATAGTCCATTTTCTTTAAATTGGTGGTTAAGTTTAGCTGGTCTTGGTGCTTCCCTTGGTATGGTTACAAGGTAAAATAATTTAATAATTATTAATGTATGTTACACTGTTATTTCGAAAAAAATCTTATTTTATTATTAATACTGACTTTTTAATTTTAAATAGTGTCAAATGGGTTGGTTTATTCTCTGTTGCTCTTGTTGGTTTAGTAAATATTAATTATATATTATTATTGTCTAATATTTTTATATACCTAAAGTATATGAAATATATGATTTAATAATATTAAATATTATTTTATTTTGTTCTAATATTTTTTTTTTTTTAAAAAAAAAAAAAAAAGTATACTCTTTGGGAATTATGGGATTATATTGGTAAAGCAGGTGTTTCTTTAGTAAGTATTTTAATATGCAATAAATAAATAAATATGAATAATTAATTAAAATAAAAATTAATTCATTATGTTATGTTTTATTATGAAATATTTTATTTTATTTTATTTTATTTTATTATATTCAATCTGTACTTTATATTCATATTCTACTATTTATTTTATTTTATTTTATTATATTATATTCAATCTGTACTTTATATTCATATTTTACTATTTATTTTATTTTATTTTATTATATTATATTCAATCTGTACTTTTTATTCATATTTTACTATTTAATTTATTTTATTATATTATATTCAATCTGTACTTTATATTCATATTCTACTATTTATTTATTTTTTTTTATTTTATTTTATTTTATTTTATTTTATTTAATCTGTACTTTATTCATATCCTACTATTTATTTTATTTTATTTTATTATATTTAATCTGTACTTTATATTTAATATTTTACTATTTATTTTATTTTATTTTATTTTTTATTTTTAATTTAATTTTTTATTCTTAATTTTAAATTATAATAATACAGAAAGCCTATATTCTTCACTGGATTGCTAGAATTTTACTTTTAATTGTTTTACCGGTTTCAATTTATATGTTTAACTTTTATCTTCACTTTACTGTATTAAATAGATCGGGTTCTGGTGATGCTAATATGAGTTCATTATTCCAGGCTGGACTTGAAGGAATAGATTTTTCACAAAATCCACTTGGTAAGTTTTTTTTAGCTATTTATCGATATATATATATTTTCGTTTAAATTAAATTTTTTAATTTAAAATGTTATTTACTAAATATATATACTCTATTAATTATTTTCCAATAATAATATTATAGATGTTGCTTATAATTCTAAAGTTACTATCAAGAACAATGCTTATGGTGGTGGTTTATTACACTCTCACATTCAACGTTATCCAGTAGGTTCTGAACAACAACAAATTACTTTATACCACTATAAGGATAGTAATAATGAATGGATTATTAAGAAGCCATGGGGTGAACCACAAGTCCCAGATGATGAAGTTGTTTATGTTAAGGATGGTGATATAATTAGATTAGGTAAAATTATAATACTTAAATATATAAACATATGTAAAATAATGAATATTAATTCTTGTATTTTATTTATTACAATAATGTAATATTTAATTTAATAATTATTTTTTTATTTAAATTAAAATAATAGTTCATTCTGAAACTGGTAGAAACCTTCATACTCACAACATTAAGGCACCAATATCAAAGAAATTTAATGAAGTTTCTGGTTATGGTAATGCCACTATTGGTGATGCAAATGATCTTTGGAAAGTTGAAATAGTTAAAGATCAATATGATGCTAGTACTCATTCAATTCATGCATTATTAACTACTTTCCGTCTTAGACATGTTGAATCTGGATGTTTACTTCAATCGTCTGGCGCTAACTATCCAGAATGGGGTTTTAAGCAATCTGAAGTTGTATGTGATAAACATGGTAATGACCATGCTTCTAAAAACATTTGGAATGTTGAAAGTCACTGGAATGATTTATGTATATATAAAATGATTTATATATAAATTATTATTAATTCTAATATATAAATATAGTATATTAATATTAATTAAACAATATAAAATTTTTTTAATCTAAATAAATGTAATTTTCATAGTACCTGCTGCTCCATTAAAGATTTACAGATCATCATTTTTATCAAATTTTATTGATATTAACATTGGTATGTGGACTTCTAACAATTCATTAGTTCCAGATGAAGACCAGGAACCAGATCATCTTACTTCTGAAGCTTGGCAATGGCCTCTTGCTTTGGTTGGTATTCGTATTTGTGGTTGGGAAGATGGTGATGTTAAATATTACTTAATGGGTAATCCATTAACTTGGTGGTCTGCCTTTGCTTGTATTTTATTTATTGGTCTTATTTCTTGTATTTATATCTTACTTAAAAAATGTCGAGCTTTACATTGGAAGAATGAAGAATGGAATAATTATTGGTATGATGCACTGGTTACTGTTGGAGGTTGGGCACTTCACTATTTCCCATCTTACTTGATGGGTCGTGTCTTATATTTGCACCACTATTTTCCAGCTATATACTATGGTATATTTATTGTAGCTTTTACATTAGAACATATTTCTAGTTATTTTAAATCGGCTAAGATTGTTGGTAAGGCAATTATTGCTTTATACTTAATATCAAATATTGGTTTCTTCTTCTATTTCGTTCAAATGAGTTACGGTTTCACTGGTCCATCAAGTAACATGAAATCCAAGCAATGGCTAAAGACTTGGTCTATGGCTGATGAAGATGGTCTTTAGATTCATAAGAGTTAATAGAAATGATATTTAATTTCTTTATCATATAATATATATATTTTTACATTCTATTTTAAAAATATATTTAATTACTTTTATTAAAATATAATATATAATATCAAAAATAAGTAAAAGAATTATAAAAAATAAAAAATAAAAAAATAAAAAAAAATAAAAAAAAAAAAAAAAAGACAAAAAAAAAAGACAAATAAAAGAAGAGAAAGAAAAAACTAAATCAATTAAATATATATATATATATCATTAATAAAAATCAAACAAAAAAGATAGATATTCTTTTTTATTTTATAAGTATACTTTTAAACTTTGATTATAGAATATTATATTATAGTTATACGAAAAAAGTAAATAATATATATATAATATATTCAGTTTTAATAATAAATAAAATAAAAAATAATAATAATAATTAATTAATTAATTTTGATCGTTTATTAGTATTGATTGAATCGTTTTACTTTATTATTTTTATTTTTTTTTTTTTATTTGAAAAAAAAATAAACATAAATATTTATGTTTAATTGTATTTTTAGTTATATTAATACATGGAATAATAATAATAATAGAGATAATGAAAATGATTATGTCCAAATATTAAAAATTAATATATAACTTTTAAAATTTATCATTGTTTTCATTAACTTTATTTTCTATTAAAATTTATTTTAAATATTTTTTTATTTGATACGTTATTTTTTAATCTTAATATGTTAATAATGTATTTTTACACAATAATGTATATAATATATTAATACTAATTAATAATTAATAAATAAATAAAAGTACATTCTTTTCCTTGTCAATAATAATAATAATAATATTAATAATAAATAAAACAACTTATTATACAATTAATACATAGACACGAACATAATGGGTACGCATTTCCATTTGTGCCCATACAGTAATTACTGCATGTGTGATGATATATGACATACTAATAGCATTGTCGCTCAAAACACGTCGTTAAACGTCTACTTGGCGCTGAATTCTTTATACATTCTTACATATATCTTCATTGACCACAAGTATCAGAACGAGAACCGCTCACTCCCCAGTGGATGTAACCATTAGCGTGTTGGAATTTATCCAGCCTAATTCCTTTAGAATTAACTGGAAACATCATCAAGGACTATGATTAATTTGGGGATCGTGCTAGATTCGATTAATTTGTAGTATAGTGTCAGGGTAAGGTGAAGGAACAGTGCATTTCACAATGTGGCGTATTTTTGTATGTAATTTGTTTTTTTAATAATCAAATAAATAATAATTAAATAAATAATAAGTAAATAAATAATAAATATTTTTATATATATATATATATATATAATTTATTAATATTCAATTATATAAATAATTTTTTATAATTCTTTTTTAATAGAATATATTATTATTTCTTTTGAAATAATTATTTAATAATATATTTAATTGAAAAAATATATTACTATTTCTTTTAAAATAATAATTATTTATATATTTATTTATTATTGTATAGAATATCTTAAAAATGTATGGCTTTATTTATAAAATTATACTCCACATTGCTAAATGCACTATTACTCAATACAAATAATTTATACCTAACCTATAGGCAAATTTATTAATTAATATGAAATTCATAATTCAAAGATTTAATATTCAATGATTATAAATTTTATTTTATTTTTTTATTATTATCATTATCATTATTATCATTTTTTTTTTTTTTGGTATAATAAAAAATATTTTTGAAAAATATTAAAAATATAATTAAAAAAAAAAAAAAAAACAACGAACAGAAATTAAACAAAAAATAGAAAAAAAATATATATATATATATATAAATAAAATAAAAAATAAAATAAGATTAAATAATAAAAATTATCAAACTAAAACGTAGATATATATATATATATAGTTAAATATAGAAAGTGTTAAAATGTAGCAATTATTGTTATGCCTGTCTATCATATCCTTTATAATTTTATTTATTTTTATTATCTACCAGTAGTATAAATTTAAAAAATGAATGATATTGTTGACAAAATTTTATAAATAATGACGGCGATTTTTTTTTTTTTTTTGTGAATTATCGAAACTATTTATGATACTTTGGGCTTAATCTTTTTTCTATTAAAGACATATGTTCATATGCCCATTTAGTAATATGTAAACTTGCTTTCATAAATTTTTTACTTTCATATTTTTTCAATAATTGAATTGATGGAAAATTTTTTCTTGGAATTAATAATAATAATAGCATTAAATCTACACAATCACTTAATTCTTCTTCAGTATAACCGGAGTAGTGACGCATATTACCGTTCTTAATTGTTTTTTTCATTTATAATTTTATTCATGTTAGTTTATTGAATATATTATTATTATTATTATAGTTAAAAAAAAATTAATAAATTGCATACCCATTCTCCTCTATCTAATATTAACCTGGACAAATATATAGAAGCAGCTGCAACTTTTGATGGTGGGAAAAATAAGAAACGGTGATCAATTAAAGATAATTCCATTAAAAATTTGGCAAAAGTTCGAGAAAGAGGATCATAATTATCAGCTTTAGAATTTCTTCTTAAAAAACTCATCGGGCTTGGATAATGTAAACCAAAATCTAAAGCTTTTAAAACATAACGTTCAGCTCTTAAAATCTCGTCTTCATTATATAAATCTTGGACATATAAATAATTTTGAATCGATGGGGCAACAATTTCTTCATATTTTGCTGCAATAAACATAGCTGTAACTCCTACAAGTTGTAATTTATAAGTATCAACTTCACGTGATGAAAGGAATCTATCAACAATGTTAACAGCTAAATATAAAGTTTCAGGTAAAAGACGAAATTGATTATGAATATCTATTAACCAGTCAATTAATACAGTTCTCATTTTCCATGATAATTTTTCTTGGTGATCCATATATTTTGGGTTCGGCATTGTAGTTTTCTAATGATTAAAATTTTTGTTTTATTTTATAATTTTATAAAATAAATAAATAAATAAATAAATAAATAAATAAATAAATAAATAAATAAATAAATAAATAAATAAATAAATAAATAAATAAATAAATAAATAAATAAATAAATAAAATAAATTATGAACTTACTTCTAATTCCCTCATATAATCAAAAATTTCATTAACATATTCAGAAACCATAGATGGATCATTAGCATCTTCCGCATCTAAATCTGCCCAATCTTGAATATCCTTTTGGAATTCTTCATTATTTTCCAATTTATTTTTGTCAGATGAAGCCTTTAGAATTTCAATCAAAGAAGTATTTTTATTATTATTTTCATTATTTCTTTCTTTCTCTTCTTCATTTTTTTCCTTTAATGTATTTTCTTTTAATGATATTTTTGGTATATTATTATTTAAAGAAGATTTTTTAAAATCCTCAGAAGAATAATCATTTTCTTTATTTTCTTCTGAGATTGTTTTTTTAGTAAGAAAATTTTCTATTGACTGATTAGTTTTTTGGGGTAAACGCTGAGAAACTCCTGTTAATTTATTCTCATTTTTATGTATATTATCTTTTAAAATTAGATTTATTTTATTTTCTTTTTTTACAATGACTTTCTTAACAGTTGTCTTTTTCATTAAGGAATAACATTCACTTATATTAAGCTTGGAATTGACATTTTTTACTTTTTGTATCCTAGGTATAATCTTTTCAATAGGTGGTTGTAAGCCATTACGCTTTTCGTTTAAAACCCCTAATTTTTGTAAAGGTTTTTTTAATTGGTTTTTAACTTGTTCAATTTCATTTAATGAAAGTGGTATACTATTATTTTGTTTAACAGTTTTAATAATCTTACTATTTTTTAACTATTATTATTATTATTATTATTATTATTATTATTATTATTATTATTATTATTATTATTATTATTATTATTATTATTGCATTATAATATAATGTACATGGACATATATAATATATATTTTATATATTAATTTTAATTTTATATGCTTTATATATTTATTTTTAATAATAATATAAATGTTTTATAATTTATATATATATATTTTACCTGGAGAGGTATCTTGTTACTAACATCACTTAAGGCTGTTCTATTACTTTTAGTAGTTTGAAGAATGACTTTGCCACTGTTTGCTTTTGGGAAATGTCTTAATCCATGTCCATTTTTATTAATATTATTCGATAGTATATTTTCATCTTGTTTTTTTTTTATTCTAAATGTTGAAGTCTATTATATTTATATTAATATATATATTATAAAAAAATTTAATTTAAAAAGTTTTTTTATTATTTTTGTTAAACACTATTTAAGTCTTATATGTTGATTTTTAATAATCAACTTACATTCATATTTGTATTTTATTATATGACAGTATTATTTATAAAAGGATATTGAAAAATTATAATACTTATAATTTTATATGACAACCCTTCTTATTTTAAATTGTGCTTAAAATTTACTTTAACAAAAATCATTCTTTCAAAATATTATAAATATAATAATATTATGTTAAAAACATAAAAATTAATATTTTTAATTTTTAAAATAATATTTTTATTTGATAATTTATGTGTATATAGTCTAGAATAAGTTAATAAACTTATTCTTTTTAGTACATTTTTTTTTTTTTATTCTGTTTTTCTTTATTATAATAAAATATTAATTATTATTTCCTTTTACTATTAATTCTAATATATGAATGTATATATATTTTTATTTTCAATTATTGTAAAGTTTTTCATTTTAACATGATTATGCATTTATATAATACACACCTTTTTATTATTATTATTATTATTATTATTATTATTATTATTATTATTATTATTATTGTATTGAAAAAGAGTATATAATTCCAAAAAAATATTAATTAAGGATTATTAAATTTTGAAAATTGAATGTAAATTATATACTTTAAAAAAGAAAATAAATAAATGATATCAAACTCAAGAGAATAAAAAATAATTTATCGTATCAAAAATATTACAAATTATTTTCTTAAAATGAAAGAAAATAATTAACTTATTTAATACTTTATATATTTTGTTTTATGAATTATATTAAAAAAATAATATTTATAAATAAAAATATGATTATAATTTTAATATGTCTTTTATTTTTATTTATCTTTTTATTATTAATATTTGAATATTAAAAGAAAATTAAATTAATTATGTAAAGAAAAATCAAAAGAATATAATTTTATTATAAAGTTATTGTTATATAAATTAAACATACTTTATGTTTGATTTTTAAACCTAAATTCTATAGTATTTTTAATAATAATAATAATATAATAATTGTTAGTATATAAAATTATCATTTGATAATTAATCTTAAATTAATATATAATATTTATATATTAAATAAATGTATATATACATAAATTTATTCTAAAACTTATGACGTCATATGTATTTTATGTTTAATATTCATATTTCTATTTTATAATCTATTTTTCTTCAAAATAAATAAATGAATAAATAAAATAATAATTAAAAAATCATATATAAATTTAATATAGTTCTCAAGTTTCTACTGTATAGCTAGTCAACAACAACAACAACAACAATAATAATAATAATAATAATAATAATAATAATAATAATAATAATAATAATAATAATAATAATAATAATAATAATAATAATAATAATAATAATAATAATAATAATAATAATAATAATAATAATAATAATAATAATAATAATAATAATAATAATAATAATAATAATAATAATAATAATAATAATAATAATAATAATAATAATAATAATAATAATAATAATAATAATAATAATAATAATAATAATAATAATAATAATAATAATAATAATAATAATAATAATAATAATAATAATAATAATAATAATAATAATAATAATAATAATAATAATAATAATAATAATAATAATAATAATAATAATAATAATAATAATAATAATAATAATAATAATAATAATAATAATAATAATAATAATAATAATAATAATAATAATAATAATAATAATAATAATAATAATAATAATAATAATAATAATAATAATAATAATAATAATAATAATAATAATAATAATAATAATAATAATAATAATAATAATAATAATAATAATAATAATAATAATAATAATAAAGAAAAAACTAATTGTTACAATAACAAATGATTTGAATTAAAAATAAATATATTAAAATTATATATTTAAAAGTATATATTTGAAATATTAATTATTTATTCAATTTGAAAAATATACAATATTTATATATTAATTAATAAAAAATAACTTTAAATATATATTATTTAGAAAGAAAAAAAAAATAATTAATTATAAAACGTTTTATTATTATATGCATAAAAATAAGTTAAAATAATACAAATAATAATAACAATAATAATAATATATATTTTATCATTTTAATTATTTAAAACAATAATAATAATAAAAATAATAGTAATTATAATTATTATAATAATATAAATACTAGAATTTATCATTTTAATAATTTAAAACAATAAAAATAATAATAATAGTAGTAGTAGTAATTTTAATAATAATAATTATAATAATAATAATATAGTAATATATAAAAATTACAATAATTTTATATATATATATATATATATATATATATTTTTTTTTTTTTTTTTTTTTTTTTTTTTTTTTTTTTTTGATATAACTATTAGAAATAATGTAGAATGTCATATTTAATGATTTAATAATAATTGCATTGAATAAATATTAACATGTATAATATATAATATTATGCTGAGTAAAAAAAAAGAATGAAAAAATTAATAATGAACATGTTGTTTTCCAATTTACAATAAAAATTAAAAAAAAAATATTATCATAAAACAAAAAGATATATATATATATAAATAATAAATATAAAAAATAATGTAATAATATTTTATAATTTTGAATATGATATAAAAAAAATTGTTGAATGATTTTTTTCTTCTCTTTTAACTTAACACGTTTAAAGAGGATTTAAAAATTTTTTGTTTGGATGCTAAATTTTTAATACGATTATTATTTCTCTTTTTTGCTTTTATACTCTCATAATCATAAATAATATAATTATGAGAACGATCACAACAGGTAATACGTTTTGGAGCTTTAACTGAAGCTAATAATTTATCTGTTAATGTTGTATCTTGATCTTGAGGATCATTCTTTTGATTAATAATTAAATCATCAAGATTATCTTTATTGATATATGAATTATTATGAAATTGAATTTTATTTTCAGAGGAAACTTTCGTTGTTTGTATATTATCAAGATTATTATTAGATGATAATATACTATTATTACTATTACCATTATTATTATCTTTGATGGTGGTCGTATTTGTTGTATTTACTTTACTTTCTGAAATATTGTTAGTAATACATCTGTTAGAACCAATTTTTCCGGTATTCCTATAATCTTGTAAGAGAAGTCTTTTCAAATTTGGAGAAATATAATCATTTGTTTTTAATTCATTAAATTTAATATTTCGAGAGGCATAAAGGAAAGGTAAAGGTTGTTCTACTTTTGGTTTAGACGTTTCATTAATCCAACAATGGCAATCTTTGAAAGGAGGTTTTCTACATCTCATTACTCCTTTATCAAGTTCTACACCAAAGTCATACAAAAATTGAAGAGGTGTTTCTTTATGAATTTTTGTTTTATCGAAGGGAGGTTGATCTCCATGACGTTTTTGTTGATTAGGAAGAACACCATAAAACAAATTATTATTTTCTACATTAACATTTTGTTTTTCAGTTCTTTTAGAAGGAATCAAATTTTCTTTTAATTTCGAATTAAAAGTAGTTAAAGCCACGAAATCTTCCCAATTATCTAAATCATAATGAATATTGTTCATTTTATTGTAGAGACGTTCACGATCTTCATTTTCTTTAATTTTATAAATGGAATCAAATTGATAGGCTAAACTATTATCAATAGATTCTTCTAAAGCTTGATTTTCAATCTTTTTTAATCTTCGTTCTGTCTCAATATCATAAGTTGATTTTAATACATTATGATTATAATATAATGGATTTTCATAGGATTCAACATGTGATTGATATTTATAAGGAAGGTAACCATTTAAAAATCCTTGTTCCTCACTTAATTTTAATATAGCTTTTCTATAATCTTCTTCATTATTATGAATTTTATTCATTTCTTTTGATTTATTAAGATCATTACTACAGAAGTAATAACCAAATTCAGGAGATTGAAATCTATAATTAATATCAGTATGTCTACGATTAGAGGATAACTTCAAAAATTCTTGATTATTATTATTATTACTATTACTATTATTATTATTATTATTATTATTATTATTATTATTATTATTATTATTATTATTATTATTATTATTATTATTATTATTATTATTATTATCTTTTGAATTAGTAGAATATATTTCAATAGGTTCTTTATTATTATTAATATTTTCATTTTCATTTAGTATTTTTGTTATATTATCTTCAAAATAATGTTGAAAGAACATCTTTTTCCCATGATGTTTTGGTTTCGAATGATCATTATTAAATATACTCATTATAAAATTATTATTTTTTAATTTTTTTTCATCACTATTAATAGATTCATCATCAACATCATCAGCATTATTATTACTATTATTTTCATGATTGTCTATTGTATTATTATTATTTCCGTATTTTGAATGATTTTTATTATCATTATAGGACGAATTATTATTATTTAGAATTTTTTGATCGTTTTTAGTTTCGTTATAACAGAATTCCTGATTAATTCTCATCTCATTTGTATATTTATATGTTTTATTATCAAATTCATGTTCTATAATAAATTTAGATTAATAATAATAATAATAATAATAATAATAATAATAATAATAATAATAATAATAATAATAATAATAATAATAATAATAATAATAATAATAATAATAATAATAATAATAATAATAATAATAATAATAATAATAATAATAATAATAATAATAATGATAATAATAATAATAATAATAATAATAATAATAATAATAATAATAATAATAATAATAATAATAATAATAATAATAATAATAATAATAATAATAATAATAATAATAATAATAATAATAATAATAATAATAATAATAATAATAATAATAATAATAATAATAATAATAGTAGTAGTAGTAGTAATAGCATTAATAATTTATTTGATTGATTTAATTGATTTATTTTGGAATAAGAATATCCATATTTTTAATATTTAATATTAATAATAAGATTATGAATATGAATAATATTTTAAAGATTTATAAAAAAAAAAAATTAAAATAAAAAAAAAACAAGTTAATGTTTAATATTATATTTTAATGAATATTTAAATTTCATTACTTATATAATAAACAAAATAAAAAAATTATGAAATGTAATTATATTTTTTAATAAAATTATTATTATTACTATTATTATTAAGAAAGAATAACTTTACCTGAATTAGGATTATATTCTACATGATTAAAGGGTATAAAGGAATGATTCTTATAACGAATTAATTCTTTATAAGGGGGCTTCTCTCTTTCAATATTAGGAGCTGTAGATTCTTCATTAAAGAAAATAGAAGAAGTATTATCATAGGTTATATTTTTTAAACCACAATTCAAATGATTAATTGATTTTACACCTGCTGGTAAAATTTGATCACTGTGAAATCCGGTTTGATTTAAATGAGAATTTAAATTATCTCTACATCTATAATCCCCAATGAAAACATTTGAATTATTTTGATCAATTAAAATATTATCTGATTTCGTTTCCTCTTTCTCTTTCTTTTCTTTTAATTTTTTATTTTTAGAAATTACTTCACAATTGTTTTTTTTTTCGTTTTCAATTGTTGAGGCTGTAGATTTATTTTCATCTAACGATTCAGAATTCATATTTGTATCAGTGGTAGTAGTAGTACAATTTCTTGTGTTATGATAGAGGGTAAGATTATATGTTGGTTTTATGGTATTCATTTGGTTAGATAAAACTGGATAATAATCATCCTTCCAATGATGATGATCGTTCATACAAAATTCAGGATGGCATTTAACACAACCCCCAACTTCAGTAGGGGGATCATTTTCTAATATTTTATAAGGTTCTGTATCCTGATAAGAATTGAAGCAATATCGACAATTTTTTATATTTGGTCTTACATAATCTGAATCAACATCTCTTTCTAAGGTATTAAAATCATCAGCATAGGTGAATCCGTGATCTCTAGTCCAATCAGATCCTTTTTCTCCTCGAAAATTAGTTATTGTATCATGACCCCATTCAAAATTACTTTCATAACGTCGATTATAAATTCCATTTTGTGAAAGTAATGGTTTTACTCTTTCGCGATTTTCTTTAAATAATTTTATTCTATCAATTTCATATTGTTGAGCTTTCGATATATATTGTTTTTTTGGTAAGGTTTTATTATTTGAATTGTTATTATTGTTATTGTTATTTGTATAATCAGAATTATTATTTAAAGATTGATTTTCTTTCCAATCTGTTTGATCTGTTGTTGATTCACTTTGAAGAAAATATTTTTGAAAATTCATTTTCCTTTTTTTAGAAAAAATAATATGTACAATAAAAAAGAAGAGAAATAAAATAAATAAAGAAAAGAAAAAAAAATTAAAATTATATAATTACTTTGATTAGCATAATATATATATTATTATTTTATATATATATTTAAGCTTGTAAATATATATTCTTATTTTAAATTTTTATTTTTAATTTTTATTTTTAAATTTTTTTATTCATTTTTTTTTTTATTTGGGTCAATGTTATATATTTTATTGCAGGATAAAATAGATATATAATGCTTTATTTTTTATTTTTTTAAACTTTTAATAAAATAGATATATAATACTTTATTTTTTGAACTTTTAATAAAAAGAAATATAAATATAGATGTATATGATGTATATTTAAATCTTATAAATAATAATAATAAAATTTAAAAAAAATTTTTTTTATATTTTTAATAATATTATTTTTTAATATTAATAAAATTAATTTAATTTTATTAAATTACGGAAAATATTTTAAATAATTTAATAATAAAATTTGTAAAAATATTTTTAATTATATAATAAAGTTTAAATAAAAATAATACAAAATTAAAAAGTTTAATTATATAAAAATAAAAAAGTTTTTTTTTTTTTTTTTTTTTAAATTTTAATTGATAATTATTTTCAAATTATTAGAATTTGTATTAATGGAATTATTTTATTCGATATTAAAATAAAATACAAAATTGTATTGTGATTTATTATTTATTATTTATATAAATGAAAAAATATATCTAATAATATTATATTAATGTATAATTATTGATAATCAATAAAACGTTTAGTAATAAAATACAAATCAATACTTCATCATTATCTATCATCTGTTATCTATTATTTTTTTTAACAAAAATTTAAATTTAAATTAATTTAATAATAATAATAATAAATAATAAAATTATTATTTATATCTATTATATTTTATTCGCTTTACTATATTACATTTTATATAATTATATGAATGTATGATATATATTTTCATATCCTATTTTTTTTTATTTAATTCAAAAAAAAAAAAAAAAAAAAAAAATAAAAATAAAAATAAAAATAAATATATATATATAATAAATATTATAATTAAATTGAAAATGAAAATAAAAAAAAGAAAATTAAAAAAAAAAAAAAAATAAAAAAAAAAAAATAAATAAGAAAAAGTATCTAAATAAACAAATAAATAAATAAATAAATAAAAAAATAAATTAAAATATTTATTTACTTTTTAATTATTATAAAAAATATATTATATAATAAGTTTAAATTTGCTTATATTTCTAATATATAGTTAGAATCAGATATAATTATTTATATTTAAAAGTATTATTGTAAATACACATATACATAAAATAAAAATATAAATAAAATTAGGGTTAACAGTATATGAAAATAATATTATTATTTATATTAATATTAATAATCATTTTAAATTTAAAAAAATTTTTAAACTTAAATTATTATATATAGAATGTATAGAATTGATATTAATATGATATGATTTGTATTTATATTATATTTTAACTTTGCGTTTGAAACTACCATTACAACTTTTGGACTATCATAATATTTAGTAAGATCTTGTGGGGGATCAGCAATTTCCCATCCTAATTCCTGTAAGATCTTTAGAACATTTGGACCAATAGCTCCATATTCATGTCTTTTTCCATTTTTATCTTTTCCATACTGTTCATACATCATACTTAATGTTTTTCCTTGTAATGGTGAAACATCTGAAATCATAATAAAGTCAGGTCTATTTTAAAATTATTATAATAAATTTATTTATTATATAATATAATTAAATAGAATTTAAAAAAAAAAATAAATAAATGAAATTAAATTAAAAAAAAAAAGAAAGGCATTAAAATATATATATATAATATATATATATATATATTATTATTATTATTATACATTAAAAAGTATTATATAAATGTACATATAATAAAATAGTAAAATATTAACATTAAAAATAATTATAAAAAAAATTGATATATTACTTACGAAAATTTATATTCATCACTTAAATGAGCAATTGAAGTACCTTGTAAAAATTCTTTATCCTTTGTATATAGATTAATTCTATCTCCATTTGAGGTTTGAAAAACAAGTGATCCAGTTTTATTTGAAGCTACTTCTAATACATGTTTAGCAGCTTGATATGGTCCAACTGAACGAATAAATTCATTATGATATTGTAATGGTGATACTAAACCTAATGTACTTGAAAATTTCATAATAATATTATTATATGTATTTAAGGATACATTATTTTGTGTAGATACCACATTCTTATCAAAAATTTGAATTGATCTCCAATTCGAAACATATGTATTATTAATTAAAGATAAACCCGGGGTTAAAAAGTCTTGATCATCAATAACTTTTGCTACTAATGAAAAATATTTTTGGAATGCAGTGGCAAATCCAAGTCCATGAATTAATTCATGAATTACGACATATTCAAAATCAATTTGACCATCTTCAATAACAGGATCACCCTTTTATTTTATTTATTTTTTATTTTATTTATTTTTTATTTTATTTATTTTTTTTTTGTAATCATTTAAATTAATTTTAAAAGATTGGTTTTATATTTAGTAAAAAATTATAATGATTATAATTTTTAATCCATTTTTTAATTATTTATTAATATTAGTATTAATATTATTATTATTATTATTATTATTATTATTATTATTATTATTATTATTATTATTATTATTATTATTATTATTTATTATTATTTTGTTAAATAAGAGATTAAATTTTATTTATATAAAAAGAATTACAATGATTATTTTTAACTACTTACAGAAAAATAAAATGAATAATCTGAATTGAAATCTGAAGTAATATCTGTTGCAAGATAAATACCTATATCATCCATCTGTTTTACCAATGGCTAATTATATTTATATTGCATTATAATTTATATAGTCATTAATTATAATATATATATATATAGGATTTATTTTTATAATTATAAATTTATATGATTAAATATATATATATATATATATATATATATATATAAATTACCTGTGGATATAAAAATTTATTACCATTATCATTTAATATATGATAAGCAGAAGCAGCAGCGGATCCAATTGAAGAATTATTTTCGCAAAAATTATCATCTTTTACTTCACAAAAACTATATAACGAAGCTTGAACAATAATTTGAGTCTTAATTTTTAAAGCAATAGCAATTTTTTGAGTAGCCTTTTCAAAAGAATATTTTGCTTTTTCACAAATATTTGGTGTTGCTTGACAATAGAATTGAATATCAAAAGCTGAGGAAGGCCGTATTTCATCATCAATATCATAATCTTCATCAAAATTAAAAATGGTCCCTGAATCTAATGTATTTTTATTTGGATAAGCAGTAAGATTTCCTTTTTCAATAATTTCTGCTATTTTATCAACATCTGGTCTATCATATTCTACGTTATGTCTTTGACCATCATGAAAATTATGGTCAAATTTTTTTGGTTTATGTTGTTTTAGTGAACGTTTTGGTCTTATTTTGGTTTTAGGAATATCTTCAGGACAAACAGAAATATAATTATGACTTCCATGTCCAATAACACCTAAAGATTTTTCATCTAATATATATATTGGTTCTTTATTGTCTTTACATTGTCCGGATTTATTTGTGAAATTTATGTCTTCATGTGCCAATACTATTGATATTATTATATTAGATAATAAATAAATAACCACTTTTTGTATTGCTATCATTATTAAAATATTTTTATATCTCAAAAATAGTATTTAATATACTTTCTAATTGTCATATAAATTTTTTACTTAATACTAAAAATATATATCTCCTTTGATATGCTAGTATATATTTTCAAATAGTTTTAAAGTTATTGATTTTATATTTACAAGTTTATATTAAAAAACAATTCCAATATTTATATTTTCTTCTTATCTAGTTAATAGAACGTATATTTCCTTTTTTTTATTAGTTTTAGTTTATATATATATGTATAAGTATATATATTGTTTCTTTATTTAATTTTCCTTAATTTACATTAATATATATAAAATATTGATAGAATTGTAATTTATTTTAATATTCAAGATTTATTTTTTTATATTTTTTTTCCAATGGAATTATTTAAGAAAATCAATTTACAATTATGAGTAAAAAAAAAAAAAAAAAAAAAAAAAAAAAAAAAGTATTATTAAAACTATATTTTTAAGATATATATTATATAAAAATTACCATCAAAAAAATAAAATGAAAAAAAAGGAATATAAAAAAAGGAAGGAATATGAAATAAAATAAGAAATAAAAAAAATAATAATTAACAAAACTTTCTCTGTACCAATAAAATAATATAATGAAATTATAATAATACAATTATTAAAAAATTGAAATTTTGAAAAATAAATAGTCTTAGTCATAATTATTTACATTATTATTAATAAAATAAATAATTAAATATATTATATGTTAATTATATAAAATTTATATAATACATATAATGAATAAATGCAAATTATTTTAAATGTCATAATAGTAATTATATTTTATATCAAATAAAATCGAAAATTTTTATATACTATTAAAGTATAAAAAAAAAACAGAAAAAACTTGTGAGGCAATATATTAATAATTTAATCCAATATGTTGTAATTAAAATTAAAGTAAAAACAAATAAAATTATTTTATTTAATATTATATAATAATATAATAATTTTTAATTAAATCTTTATTTTTATTTTATTTTAAAATACTTTTCATAAATTTTTATATATAATAAAAAGAAAATATGTTGAAAATTACTATTATTTTTTTTTTAAAAAATTTTGTAATTATCAATCAATAAACAATTCAATAAAAAAAAATATTTATAAAATTTTCCAATTAATAGTGAAATAATAATTAGTAAGGTTAATAAAAAGTTTATTAATAATTATAGTTTTTATAAAAAAAAATTAAAATTTAATTTAAAAATTAAATTTTAATTTTAATTTTTATATATATATTACATAAATTACTTTTATTATACATTATATTATTTATAGTTTTGACTTACATAAATTACAGTATAATTAAATAATTAATTTAATAAATTAATTAAAATGAATGAATTAATACATAAAATTTTAATAAATATTATAGATAAAATAAATGAATACATAACAAGTAATTTAATTAATAATGGGGGATATTTCGAAATTTTCTATTAAAAAAAATTGAATAAAAAAAAAATTTTTTTTAAAAATATTTAATATGAGAGTTTTGTATTTCAAGGGGGAGTGTGCATTTCGAAAATTTTTATTACAAAAATTTGTATTTTGTTGTATGGCTTAAATATTTTTAATTTTAAGCCACTTAATTTTATTAAAAATTTAATGAATAATAATTAATTAATTAAATAAATAAAATTACAATTTTCAAAAATTTTCAAACACGTAATCTTACGTGGGGCGTATATCTAATTGTATCATAATTTTGTGGCTTTTTTCTACAATTTTTAAAAAGCCATATATTCATAATATGGCGTGAATAATAAATGTGGTGATATTTTATGACGAAAATTTATAAGCCACCAAGAATTTGGCGAAATTTAACTGGACGAAATTCAACTTTTGGCGAAATACAACACTTCAATAAATAATAATTAGGTTAGGTATTTCTATTTAACATTGAAAAATTAAATAAAAATAAATAAACATTTTATTTTTTAATGCTTAAAAAATAAAATAAAAATAAGAAATAAGAAAACTTTTTTTTTAAACATTGAAAAATAAAATAAAAATAAATAAACATTTTATTTTTTAAGCATCAAAAAATAAAAAAAAAAAAAAAATAAGAAATAAGAAAACTTCTTTTTTAAACATTAAAAAATAAAATAAAAATAAATAAAAATTTATTTTTTAAGCATTAAAAAATAAAAAAAATAAAATAAAACAAAAAATAAAAAATAAAAATAAAAATAAATAAATAAAATAGTAAATAAAGAAATAATAAATAATTAATATTTAAATAATTATTTAAATAATTATATAATTAATTAAAAAAAGGTTTATTATTTTAAATATTAAAAAAAAAAAAAAAAGTTTCAAAGCATTTAAAAGTATATTTATTAAAATATTTTATTGAAAAATTTTAATTATTAATGGAAGACAATATAGAAATTGAAATAAGTGAAACAAATCGAGGAAATGAACAAATTATTATTAATAAAAAACACAAATTTAATTTTTCATTTCAAAGGAAAGATAAATCAAAAATTTATAGATGCACTGAATATAAGACTTTAAATAAATGTAAATCTTTAATTATTTTAAATGATAAAAAGGAGGTTTTAAAATATGAAAGTTTACATAACCATCTCGAAAAAGAAATTGATGTGTCTATATCAGTAGCAAAGCATAAAATTAAGGAAGAAATTAAGAAAAATTCAATTCCTATGGATATAAAACCTAAACATATATTTAATGCCGTTTCTCAAGAAATGGGACTTATATGTCCCGAATATAGTACAATTAGATCCCAAATAATAAGAAATATAAATAAACAATTTCCTCCAAACATAAAAGGTTTTGATGATATTCCCATTGAATCAGAATATTATAAAATGAAAAGAAATGAAAATTTTATGATATTTAAAAATACTGATCTAATAATCTTTCAATCACCATTCCAAGCATATTTATTTTCGAATTATCATAAAAATATATTTACGGACGGTACATTTTATACAGCACCGAAATTTAGTTATCAGTTATTTATAACAAGAACTTATGTTGGGGAATTTAATATGCTTTACACTACTTCCATTTCTATATTAAAAAATAAAAAACAATCTACATATGAAACATTATTTAAAGAAATAAAAAAAAATGCAAATAAATTTAGGAGTAATACATTAATTACTACAATTAATTTTCATTGTGATTTTGAACAAGGTATATCTAATGCCACAAAAAAAGTTTTTCCCAATATAAATATTAAATATTGTGTTTGGCATTACAAAAGATCATTAGAAAAACAAAAAAATATATTATGTTATCATGAAGTGAAGAATAATAATGATGTATATATTTATTATAAAGCTATTTCGAACTTACCGTTTATAAACCCTAACTATATATTTGATATTTATATTATAATAAAAAGAATTTATCAAAAAAAAAAGTATAATAATTTTCTGCAATTTTTAGAATATTTTAATAAAAATTATTTACTTAAGTATAATGTTAATAATTGGAATTATTATGAAAATATAGAGCATTTAACAAACAATGCATCAGAATCTTATAATAGCTACTTAAATAATATATTTCCAAATAAACCTTTATTTTATAAATTAATATATATATTAAAAGAAGAAGAAAACTTATCTTATAATGATTACCAAAGGAGAACTAAAGGAAATTGGAAAAAAAAGCAAAAAATATTTAGTGCAACTGATGAAATTAAAATTTTAATTGAAAATTACAAAAGTAAGGAAATAAATTTATTTTATAATGGATGCAACAGAAATGAATTAATTAAATTATGGAAAGAATGTTTAATTGATTTAAACGATATAAATATTAATTTAAAATAAATAATCTTAATTTAAAAAAATGCTAGAAAAATAAAAATTTATTTATTTTAAATTTATATTTATAATCGTTTAAATAATAATTAAATAATCTTAATTTAAAAAAATGCTAGAAAAATACAAATTTATTTACCTATTGTGTTTATTTAATAATCTTAATAGAAATTATCTTTTAGTTATTTTTATTAAGTAATTTATAACTAAAACCGATTTATTTGATACTAGTTAAAATTTTATTAATATCAATATCAATATTATATAATTATAAATTTTATTAATATCAATATCAATATTATATAATTACAAATTTTATTAATATCAATATACTTTTCAAAATTAATTATGGTATTAAAAATATTAAATTCAATAAAAGATTTTTATTATTTTATTAAAATTATAATTGTTATTATTATATTTTAATAATAATTGATTCATATTGATCAAACATTATAAATATTACTATGCAAATAATTAATTATTTTAATAGGATCAATTATTCAACTCTTATTGTTTTAATTTTTAATTCTTATATCATTTAAATTAATATATATATATATATATCGTTTATGAAAATATGAATTATAAATAATTAAAATTATTTACTTTTCATTTAAATTTTTTTATTTACTATAATAAAATATAATAATTAAAAGACAAACGTTATTATAACTAATTTTTTTTTTTTTTTAGAAAAATAAATGAAAAAAATTAAAATATATAAGATTCCTATA